>PVKZ01002300.1:0-241850 GCA_004027375.1 Macroglossus sobrinus | reverse complement strand
TGATTGGCTAAAGAAGCTGTGGTACATATATACAATGGAATATTACTCAGCCATAAGAAGAGATGAAATACTGCCATTTGCAAAAACATGGGTGGATCTTGAGATAATTATACTAAGTGAAATAAGCCAGACAGAAAAGGTTGAAAATCACATGATATCACTTATATGTGGGATATAAACCTAAAAGCTGCAAACGAGCAGGACAAACAAACAATAATTCATAGACTTGGACTAGTAGTTGCCAGAGGGTAGGGAGTGGGGGAGAATGAGAGAGGTAGATATGGTAAAGGGGGTCAAATATAAGGGGTAGGGGAAGGTTGAGGTGGGTAAATGGGATCAAATATATGGTATTTGAGGGAAACTGAACTTTGGGTGGTGAAAACACAATAGAATATACAGATGTCAAATGACAATGTACACTTGAAAATTATATAATTGTATTAACCAATGTTATCTCAATAATCTTAATAAAATTGCAATAACTACATTTTTATCAAAATGTATTTGAATGTAAGTGGATTAATTGCTCCAATTAAAAATATAATGAGTAAGAAAACAAGAACCTTCATATGCTGCCTAGAAGAGTCACTTCAAATCAAGACACACACAGACTGAAAGTAGAGATGAATAAAGATTATGAAAATGGAATGGGGGAAAAAACACCTGAAGTAGCAGTACTTATACCAGACAAAACAGACTTTAAAACAAAGTCTATAACATGAGACAAAGGACAAGTAATCCCACTTCTAGATATTCATCCAAAGAAACCCAAAACACTACTTTACAGGGACATAAGAATTCATGTGTTCACTGAAGCATTATTCACAATAACCAAGATATGGAGGCAACCTGGATGTCAACCAAGCAATGATCAGATAAAGAAGAGGTGGTACATATATACAATGGAATATTAGCCATAAAAAAAGATGAATGAAATCTTGTCATCTGTAACAACATTGTGCTGAGTGGAGTGTCAGACAGAAAGACAAAGGCCATAATTTCACCTATATGTGGAATCTAAAGAATAAAGTAAACAAACAAAGCAGAAACAAACTTATAGATATAGAGAATATTTTGATGGTTGTCAGATGAGAGGAGGGTGGGGGCATGGGTGAAAAGGAGAAAGGGATTAAGAAGTACAAATTGATAGTTACAAACCAGTTACAAGGATATGAAGTATAGCATAAGGAATATAGTCAATAATATTATAACTACATATGGTGTCAGATGGATACAGGATTTATTGAGGTGATCAATTTTTAAGCAATATAAATATCTGATCACTATGCTGTACACCTGAAATTAATATAATATTATATGCCAGGTATAATTGAAAACTAAAACAATATATTTAAAATTAAAAAAAATAAAGACAACAAAGTATAAACCAGGTCTAATCTATAATAATACAATTTTAACTTTATGAATATTTTATAGAATATACATGTATTCACAGGTTAAGTATGTTTATAGTTTAATATATTTCATTTTATATATCAGATATTATTGTACATTAAGTATATGTGTAGCATATTTCAGAGGTCAATGTATTTTGTAATTACTCTTTGTTAGAATATAAGGTAGTTTTTTCCCCTGGAAAATTTTTCTTGACATTTTTATAAGATTTGTTTTTTAATATTTTTAAGGAAACATTTTAAAAGAACACTTTGCTTAGCTGCAGATAGAAAATCTTCAAGAGTTCTATGTTTTAATTCTAAAAAGTGTTTAAAATTTAAGAAGTAAATCAAATAGCATTTTTTCTAAACAAACAGTAGGAGAGTCTTTGGCAATGCCCATCAGAGCATGCCAACTAATATGTCTCGGTATATTTATTTCTGATTTAAGCACTGTGAATCCTTTACATCTTTCTTCTTCAGAGCTCTAAATTATACTCTTAAGCAGGGCAATTAGAATTGCAAGTAGATAAATTAATGTTTATATATTTAAAATGTCACCTATAAATGCAGCTGCTCGTGTATATGGCTAATGGCAGAAGGTGCGTATTAAACACTGGAATACTGAATTTTGCAAGTTAGATTTCAGCAGAATGTACCAGGCATATATCTCCAGGATCATTTTCATTTCTTTTCTGAAACCAATGCACTAACCTCGAAAAAACATTATTTGTAGTGGGACCTTAACTGGCTGTAGATATAAATGTGGGTGATGACAGCTACTATAAAATGTAGACCTAAATGTTTAAAAACTATAAACCACATCCCCTGTTTCTCCAACCCTGCTTTCACCCAAAGTTCACTCCCTTCTTTGTTTTCATAAAAAAATAACAGGCCAGCATGTCTCCCTTTCAAACTCATGTTTAAACTGATGAAGTTATGCCCTGTATCTGGGACTGTCTTACCCGTAATCCATTAAAAAAAACTTGCACACTTATTTTCTCTTTATATCCCAAGACTATTTTAAAAGTCAGAAGAAGAACAATTAAGTGTATACAAATTTAGGATCGCATGTGGTAAATCATACAACGCTTTGATTCAAAGCTGGTTCATATTTCCTAGCTGTGAGCGGTTCAGCAAGTTATATAACTTCTCTGTGCCTTAGTTTCCACATCAATAGGATGACAACAATAACAGTACTTTTAGCTTGGGATTGTTTTTGTTTTTAACAAAAAGAAAAAAATCCAAGGAGGCTTCTAGCCAAGTGCCTGGCATAGCATAAGATCTCAGTAAATATTAGCTGCTACTGTCTCTGTTGTTACTATTAATTTTGTATTACAGTAAATAAAGTTCTTTTCTTTTTCTCTAGTAGTGACTGGATATACTGAGGTAATAGACTTCAACACAGAGAAAAACTACCAAATACCACCTTATACTTATATAGTAGGTTCTAGCTAATAGCATTGCTCTAACCTGACCACATTTTCAGCCCTCTGAGATTTTGCAAGAAAAATGAAGTTGGAATATTTCATCAATCAAATTTTTAGTTGCAAGGGAAAAAGAAAAAACAAAAACAAAAACAAAAAATAGACTCTGGTTGATAGAAGCAGAATACCAATTACTCTAAGTACACTGAGAAACTCACAGAATCATGAAGAAGGCCTGAAGAACAAAGGGAAGCTGAGTGGACACGATTCAGGTTCACATCACACCTCAAGAACCCCTGGCAAGAGCACAGTGACTTTAATCTCTAAGCTGCTTTTCTATATCACATCACTATCCTCGGATTCTGGGCCACAACCTTGCTGTCCCTGGAAACAGGCTACTGCTTCCTGATACCACTGCTGCGCCGGCAAGAATTCATCTGTGTCCAGCATTCTGTATAGCTTCAGTAAAGTTCTGTCACGGGTTATACCCTTCTTCTGAGAAACCAAGCAACCAAATACTGTACAGTCACAAAATGCACAAATTATCATACAACCCAAACCTGTAACAGCAGGGACTGGCCAGCAGCACTTATAAGGAGCCACATTGCTTCCCGATTACTTGAAAACCTCAGGGGGTAACAAAGTATCTCTCACCAAACAAAAAAATAGGGAAGTTTCAACTTTTAAAAGAAGTTCTTAACTCATTTTGAGAGAGGGACATTAGAAAGAGCAGTTTCATGGAAAACCCCAGTAAGCCCAGGAAAAGTGTCTTGGGGTCTAATAGACATTTCATTTATCTGCCTTTCATTGTTACCCTTTATAAAATTATATTTAATTCTGCTTCCAAAATATGCTTCTGATGCAGTAAATTTTTTCTTAACTTGTCTGTTTAGAGAGTGACAGGTGTCATCTAGTTGCTATGCTGAGTTCTATAATTCCTACAACTGTCGCTAGCTTTCTTTATTGAAAATAATCCATGGCTTTAACAGATAGAAAGGGGAGGATATAGTGGCATATTCTGATGCATCTTGACAGCATGTTCCAGATTGGCTGTCCCTGTAAGTTTCCACTCTTTGACTTTTTTTCTAACCAGAACTCAAAGTAAAGCTTTTAGGATCTTTAATACTGAAACTCCCCAAACAGAAAGGACAATAGATACCTAGAACTTGTCTGAATTTCATCAACTGTTAATTTTTATATTTTAACTCTTCATTTTAACCTGGTATAGTTTCAATAGATTTATAAAATTTAGGAATCTTCATTTGGACTTCGGTTCATCCTTCCTTGACAAGAATTTGCTCGGATTGACACCTACATATTAGCCATATGTTATTCCTGGTTCTTTTATATGATTCCAAGTAATTTAAAAACTTTATTAATAGATATTATAAAATATTAAAATTATCTGGCTATAATAAAGGACAAAGAACATTTCATTATAACTTATTACATCTACCCAGAATTTCTATCATCATGGCTACCTGTATCATACAACATTCTTTATCAGAATCTGCTGTTACATATAAAAGACTTTTCTTTACATAGAGAAAGATGAAAGTCATTTTGGCAACTTGTCCTCACTTAAGCTGCCCTCTCTCCTCACAGCGTAAAATGATCTGTTGTGCTAAATAATTTGAAATATCATTTTGTTAATAGGTAATTAAAATGTGTAGCTAATGGACCTCTCGAGACTTTAAATGCTGTCACTTAAATGACTCCCTAGGCTCAGGCAGTTGCCAATCCAGGGGGAAGATCCAGAATCTGGATCTATTAGCCAGTAGGACTTTGAGGACCATAATTATCCTCCAAAGTGAGTTAGCTTGGGTCCTAGGTGACATAAAGGAACCTCGAACCATTGGAAGAACCCCTACTTCTCTGACTTTTGACTGTGGATTCAAGTCAATACAAAGTACAAAATACAAGACAAAGAAAATGGATTGACTTTCTAAGTCCATGGTCACTGCTTCTAACCTTTGCAAGAGGTTTACTGTCCAGCTGGGTTGATGTAGTACCTCAGCTTCCTTGCTTAGTGCTTCCTGATAACTTGCCTGACATCTCAAAGAGTTTCTTAAAATATTCTTAAACCTTTGGCATCCTTTCCTGCCCTGGACCTCATGAATAAAACATTTATCCAGTCAGCAGCTTTGGCAGAGAGGAAAAGCCAGGTCTCATCCATCAATGTCAGGAGCTGAATTACCTGGTGATTGCAGATCCTTTAATAACTCCACTTTTTTATGACGATGTTAGTAAATAGCAAAATATTGCCAGCCCCCAATTCTTTAGAAAATGATTCTTTTCTAGCCTTGTAACATACCAGCACCATATGAAAGCAATGAGTGGCCTTGGTGATCCTGCGTGTTCTGTGATTTTCCATTTACAATCTGCATAGTTTCCTTAAGGCTACTGTAACAAAGTACTATAAACTGAGTGGTTTAAACAACAAAATGTATTGTCTCACAGTTCTAGACTCTAAAAGTCTGAGATCAAGGTATTGGCAGGATTAGTTCCTTTTGAAGGTTGTCAGGGAGAATCTGCTCCATGCCTAGCTTATTGTGGTTTGCTGGCTATCTTTGGCATTCCATAGCTTGTAGAAGCATCACCCCAATCACTGCCTTTATTTTCACAAGGTGTTCTCCCTGTGTGCATGCCTGTGTTCAAACATCCTTTCTTATAAGGTCATCGGTCATAATGGATTAGGGGCCCAACCTACTCTTAACTAATTATACCTACAATGACCTGACTTCCAAATAAATTCACATACTGAGGTACTAGGGGGCAAGGACTTGAACAGATGAATTTTGAGAGGACATGATTCAACCTATAAGAATCTTTCTCACCTTTTTCAAAGTGCATTTCTTCTTCCTGTTGGTTGCATAAAGAACAACCAAAACTATGCACAAAAGACTAGTAGGAATTTTTTCATAAGCCAAAAAAGTCTAGATGTAATCTAATTCACTTACCATCAGAATCAATTTAATACTGTGCTGTTTGTGAGGCCAATGAAGAAAGCAATTTTGATAGAAAGTATAAAATGCTATTGGCATTTTATGAGTAGGTTATTCTAAATCACTCTCAATTGAGAAAAAAGAAAGGATGTCAAATAAAACATTTATCCTGTAACATTTCAAAATTCCATATTTGAATATATATAAAATATATTTTCTTAGATTTCTATAGGAGAATTACTTAAAATGAAAAAGTTTGGGGCTGAAGTAGTACAAAGGGAAATATGAACTTTTCTTAGAAAAAGTTATAGAACCCATACAATTGTTAATAATCTCAGATGATTTTACTAGCTAAGAAAGATACTAAACTTTCAGGATTTTTTTGTGGACTAGATCCCCTGCAAATATTCAGGTACATACAAATAGGGAATATGTCCTCAATGAACACAGAGAATCCATTTCTAGTCTAAAGAATAAAGTTGATTCATATTAAGAAAAATTTCAGTCATCCCATTTTAATTTTATATTACCTCCAAAAATAATTTTCCTCATCTATCCAGAATAAAAACATACTTCTTCTAGACTTGTCCATTACATTAATTTCATTATATATATGGATTTTGTTACATATCCATAAAGTAAATATACGTGATGAGTATATAACTACTAATTTGAGATGCAGCATCATCGATGTATTCATGCAAAGACAATATTATTCAGTCCAATAAAAAAAATGAACCAAATTGAAGAGATAAAATGATTAGTGTCATAGAGACAAAAGAATTGACCTCAGAGTTCACTTCTCTTGAAGCCATGTTGCCTCACTTTATATGTAGCCAGGGGTCAATTCATTATTTACACCCTTCAATTCTCAGGCAATGTGCAGCCCCCTACCACCACCATCACCACACACTCTCACACACAGAATCACAGGCTTTCCCTATGAATAACCAAATCCAAAGAGTTTTGACTAGCCTTCCTTTCCACTATTTTCTCCTCATTCCAACAAATAAAATAAAACACTTCTACCATTTAATTATTTTCTATATGTCTGCCCTGGATCCTGTTAATGAAACATCTTAAGAATTTTTATAATTGTCAATTCTGTCCTGAAGACACATCAGCCTATAAATATCACTAGAGCCTCTTCAGAATAACTGACACCGCCCCCCACACACTTTTATTTCACCCACAGTGCCATCAGGGTAAGCATTGAGAAAAAACATTTTTTTTTTTTTTTGTGGCTGGCTTTGTCATATTCTTTTAGGAAGAACCATCTCCTTAAATAACATCTGTATTTATTTCTACAAAACACCTTTTCGAGTACATTTGATTACTTCTCTCCCATTGAAAATCATATTTGTTATAGACAATAGCATAAACCTAAATACAAATGATGTGTTTGGCTATTACAGACATATAAGAGAGAAGGAAGTACAATCCATCTATTACTTTTAAAGATTCTCTTTGCTTTTCTACATGAACACTTTGTAGTTAAGTTCAAATTATGTGCCTGGAAAGCCAAAAAGAAAATGACTAAGAATAATCTTTGCAGAATACTCAGGGACTATTTCCTGCTCAGTTGGGATTTCATTTCCATATAAGTTTCTGATAAGTAGCGAACTTTATCAGAAGAACCTTCCAGTTTGCATTGCCATCAGCACTGTGACATTTTTATGTAACTGTTTTAATGCATTATTAATTTTATTATCACACAATTTACTTGGGAAGCAAAAGTGGCAGCCCCAATTCAGAGCATCCTACTGAAAATAAAAAGGCTTTATTGCTTAAGCCTCATTTTCCAAGGATTGATCTTATTGTTGGCCTACAGGAGATAGTGCAGTAGGAATTTTGCTGAGTCTTGTTACTAGGCCAACTGCATGTTGCTCCTGCTTCAACAAGAGCTGGACCAGGGTTTCTGAGGATGACAGAAGGTTCTAAATATCGGTCATTAGCCAGTGTCAGCACAAGCTGTGGGCTGTTGCACGTGCCAGAGCAAAAAGAGCTCTCCAAAGCAAGGGCTTGTGAATTCCTAGAGGAGGTATATGAGGAAGTGTGAGCCCCTCCCTGGTTCAAAGTCCCCAATACCTTGCACTTGGAAGATGTATTCCACCAACCGGGGATCCCAAAGCTCTGCTCAGAGAATAGAAAATGCCTCAGAAACAGACCCCTTCCTAAACAGGATTCATTAAGGTCTGAAGTGGGAAGAAATTTTGCAAATAAAGATAATAAACATTAGCACACAGCAGCCTCCACAGCTCATTGTTAACCACAATCAGAGCATGTCAGGTTCCTGAAACATAAGTATCTTTAATAAAAGCTAATGTGCACTTTTTATCTTCTCCCTAGCTTCAACCTGAGACCAGAGGGAACAGGCCTACTGTCACAGTCAAGAAAATGTTGTAATATGAATTGGAAGAGAGCCCAGATTCAGAGAAAGAAAAGCATTCTGGTGAAGGTGCCCTGGTAATGACTGGAGTGAACGAATGTCACTCTCAGTCACCATTGCTCTGCCACGTCATTCAAATCTTATACATAAGGAGAAGCTACCGAAAAGCCTAGTTCTTTCCCACCTCAGTGGCTTTGCTTGTGCTGATTCTAGTGTAAAACACAATTTTTTCCAGTTTTCACAGGCCTGTCCCTTCTTATGCATCAAATTTCAGCTCAAATGTTAGCTCCTTAAAAGGGCTTTTTTTTTCTCATCCTATGAGACTGATTTATCTCTACTATTGCCTATCCCAGCTATCCTGCTCTTATTCGTCATTGAAGTTATCATAGCTGCTAGTCTTATTTATAATCTACACTGGGCTGAATGCCCCTAAGGGCAAACATTGTGTCTTTATTTCAGTGTGACAATGTCTAGCACATCCTAGATGTCGAGGAAGGTTAGCTGAATGTGTTCTAGAGCAGTACTGTTCAATAGGACTTTCTGGAATGATGGAAATGACCTATATTATGCTCTATCTAATATGGCCACTAGCCATGTAATGTTATTAAGCACTTAAAATGTGATTAGTATGAATGAGGAGCTAAAATTATATTTCATTTTATTTAATTTTAATTAAGTTTAAATGGAAATAGCCACATGTAGCTACTGCCATATTAGAGACAGCAGTTTTAGGACAATTCCCTCTATTCTCAGGCACACAACTATTCCCAAAGAGCTAATCTGACTCAAAGAGGAGGAGCTCCCATGAGTCTGAATTTAATGTTTTTCTAAGCTACTTGACCATGCCTGTGCAGACTGGAAATTACTATTATTAACCTTAATAATACTTTTCCTGGATATAGATTATGGTATATGTTATAAAAATAAAATAAATATTCTTTCATTCATTTTGCTGATGATATCTGTATATACACAAAACTCAAACATCTTTAAAAAGAATAAAACAGGCAAAAACTTAAGCTAATTCCCTAGTATCTGTTTAACAGAAACAACAAAATGAATAATAGGAATCTTCTCATGGATTCAATGGGCAATAGGCTTTGATGAAAGAGACTGTGTCTGCTGGTTCTATGCTATGTTTATCCCCAGGGGCCTGACAGTGCTGGCAATGGAGAAGGCACTTAGCAAATAATTTATTAAATGCGTAAACAAATTCTAGAGCATCATTCTGTTCAGTTAACTCAGGTTTATTTTCTCATTTTCTTTTCTTATCATTGTACTTATTTTCTCAACTGAAGAATTAAAAGGAGATGATTGGGGAAAGGCAGGTTCTAGGTTAATAAATACTTTATCCTTATATTCTCAAGGTTCCCAGATAGAGTAGCCCAAGAAATTAATCAGTATCAAGAGTCTAGGAGAGCCAAAGGCCCTGGGGAGGTTAGCATTCTCACCATGTGCATGCACCAAAGAGAGTTGGAGTGAGGGCATATAAGGTCCTACTAGCCAGCGTTACTTTTACCCAGCTACCAACAAGAATAGCCAATTGGCTCGCTCTCAAGACTTGTTCTCAAACAATGCCATGGGAATGCCAAGGAAGAAAATACAGAATGGGATGTAATTGGCAAATAAGAAACCGAGTGTGTTCTTCAAAAACCTAATCTGAATTTAGTTGCACTTGAGGTTTGCACTTTTGTCTCACAAGAAACACAGATCCTGCCACCTCCTCTCACTTCTACAGCAGAGAATCACACACTCTTTTCTTTAGGCTCCTATCTTGCAAATGGATCCAGATATAGTTTATTCTTCTAATTAGAAAGTGGCAGCTCCAACAAATAATATCCAAAGAATTAATCATCCTTTTCTTTATCCCTCTTTCTCCCTCTCCTCCTTTTCCTTTCCTCCCTCCCCTCCTTTTCTTTGTGCTCACTCTCTCTCTGATATAGTGAATCACAGTCAGAATTTCCTCTTTTTGATCTAGTTAGAAAAACAGTCCCATTGCCTTAATATTGACAGCAGCTGCAGCTGGACCGCCCCAGGCCAGAAATCCTTTGTATGAAACAAACAAAAACTCTGCCTCTCCCTGTTTCCCCACTGAAGCCTGTTGCCTGCCTTTCAACTGGAAATCTAAGCCACAGGCATTTACATCATGAGGTTTGTTTTCATAAGTTATAGCAAAAGGCAAAAATGAGCCTGGTTCTCTGGCTACAGGGCAGATTTCCTAGGGCCTAATTTGTTAGAGATGACATTTCTGTTCATGCCCTTGTATTAAAACTGCATGCCCATATTTTAATTTCACTATAATATCACATCATGGCACTTAATAAGAGAAAGCCATCCAGAACTATTACCAAAAAGACATTATGGAACTTTATATGACTAAGTTGCATATTAACTTTCAGTTAGTGTTTCAAAATAGCTTCATTAAGTTTATGTCAAAGGTAGAAAGGAAGGAAAGAAGGGAGGGCAAGAGGAAGGATAAGGCAGAAAAGGAGGGAGAGAGGAAGGGAAGGAAGGAAGATATGGACTCTCAGAGTAACTATTCCCAAAAAGGAGAGAATAACAATATTTTGGTTCTCCATTTTGTAATTTAACATCCATTCCAATATGCATCCATTCCATTATGCCCTGTGTGGAGCACCATTTTTTCTTTAAATGGTTTAATATGAAATCTATTGTTATATTGGGTCAAATATTATCATGTATCAATCAACTCAGGAGCCTGCTGTGCCTGAGAAGCATAGTTGGGAAAATAGATGTTAACACTGAGGCCCTCTTTCTGCTAAATGGACAAAGTAAGGTTAATCCAATCTCTTCAGTAGCCATGATGGGGTGCTAGACCATTTTTGACACTACATCCAGGAAAATACTAATTTAAAATGTAATAAGACAGTAGAGAAAGCTGTACATAAAAATTATTTGCCTTCTGTTATGCTTAATCTTTCACAGAAGAAAAAGATAAAACATACCAGCTTTTAGTCATAGACAACCATTTATAGATACCCATTTATAGAAAACAGTATGCATAAGAAACACATGTCCTCATATTCTGATTTTAGAGGAGACAATGGTGGTGAGGACCTCCTCAAACACCACTGATAACCCTTTTCTGAGACTTGGTTGGACTTTAACAATAGGTATTTACAAATCCTTCACAAGCCATTTGGTTAAAAAGAAGAGAGCAATTCTTTGCATAGCAGAAGGTGGTTGGTTCTCTCTCTTCCCAATTCTCTGACCCAGCAAAAATTACTGTCAACTATTTGCCCAGTTGAGGGATAGTGATTCTCCTGTTGCCATGACAACACATTAGTTGTCAGGTCTGTATGTCTCTTACACTCAGTGCCTAATCTGTTCCTCCTGGCTTTAGGATTTTGACACTTTCTAAGCCTTAATTAGTTTATTTGATGGGACCGGCACATTTTATTTTTATACTAAGTAGCTATTGAAAACATAGTCATCTAGCGAACAGATCACAGAGGTAAAAATCAGTGTGTTGTCAGGCCGACCAGAAATGACAAAGAGCAAGAGGAGTAAAGTAGGAGGCACAGGCTCCACTTGCTGCTCCTCAGATATTGGGGAAAATCAAAACAGTTTTTGCCATCTGTCACATAGCATAGTGTGAAAATTACAGAGCTGTTTGTTTCGACATTTGAAGAACATTCTGCCACTGTGATTAGATCACAATAATATTACCTAGTCGCTAAAGGTTTGAATCAATGCTCTTTAATATTTTTCTTCTTAGAAAATCTCTGTCTTAACTTATATTTCAGTGGGAATGTCTACCAAGCAATTCACTTAGAGATAAAAATTTCACGTGGGTAAAGCACTTAGGATGGGAGTCACAGTACAGCTGATGACTTAATTTCAGAGAGTTATTAACAAAACAAAACAAGGGGAAAATTCACAAAGGATTATTGTCCAGAACAAAATATTACTCTAAAGCAGTAATTCTCAAAGTGTTGTTCATAGGACCCTTAGTTTTAAAGAAATGGGGAGAGGAATGCAGTCTAGACTTTTAGGGAAAAACTGCTGTCATAATAAATTTAAGACATTATTGCCTTTTTCATTCTTTTAACTTTAACACTGATGCTACAAAAATAATCGTGGTGAAACTGCTAAGTGATTTAGCACAAATCAAGGCAATTTCTCTTTCTCTCTCACTCTCTCATTTTTTCCTTCTCTTCTCCTCGCTTCTCTTTCTCTCATAGGAGGAGGAGGAAGAGAAGAAGGTGTTGCATTTTAAAATGTCCCCAATAAAGTTTTAAGAAATTAACTCTGTTAAATCTCAACCTTTGAGTACATGTCTTTTTAATATTCTGTATGACAAAATGGGAAAATTGCATAAAACATTTTTGTTATTACTGAAGTAGAATGGTTGTCTCAAGAAAAAACACTTGTGTGATTGAGTAGAGAGCTGAACTAAACACTGCTTTTAATGGAACATAATTCTTACTTGAAAGAATAATGGACAAACAATTATATTGACACTTGAGTATTTGGCATTTTTTTTTCAAATTAAAGAAAAGAAAGCTGTCATTTCAATGAGAACAACTTTCAATATTTGTTGCCAATGATAAAATGTTAGCTTTCAAAAGAAATTTAGATTTTTGGAAAATTTATGTATGTGAGCTTAAAAGTTTCCAATACATAATATTTTTTTTCCTGATGAGATGGATGGTGATACTAATAAATGTAATTTTTTATATTGTACATTAAAAAGAGTCAACATTTAGAAGGTCTGCACCAATAGTTTTCAAATAATCAGTGCATGATGTCACAAAATCTTTCACGGATAAAAAACCAATTCAGAGTAAAAGATCAGTGGATTTTAATGTAACAGAATATAAAACATTAGCTCATATGATTTCAGATTTCTTACTGCAATTAACTATGAAAAATTACCATTTGTCAAGCTTGGTGTATTATCAAAGAAGACCCATAATTATCTAAAAGAGGACATTGTAATATTCATCTCTGTTACCAGATTTTTCTTCACTCCTCAATCAAAACAACAGATCACAACAAATTTCAGAAGCAGATAAGATAATTCTTCAGTCTTCTATTAATCCATACAATTAAGAGTTGGTAAAATTATCAAACAAGTGCCACTCTCACTAATTTTTTTCTGTTCTTGAAAATATAGCTATTGTTCATAAACACATTTTAGTTATTATGTAACAAATTTGTTTGTTATTTTTTTAAAAGTAAATACATAAATTTATTTTTTTCTTCTACTTGGTAATATAGAACATATATAAACAAAGCCCTTTGGAGTCCTCAATAATTTGTGTAAGGGAAGTAATACCACTAAATTAGAGGACAATTATTTCATAGGGCCAAAGGAAGGAGGTTAGGGAGAGGGTGGACTGTTCAAGGTACTGAGACCACAAATAAAGTACCTATGGCACACAGAGGGGTAGGTTCTTAGAAATACATTTCACTGTCCCAGAGGCAATTAAACAACTGTTTTATACCTAGGCTCTAACTTCTCATCCTCAAAGTGTAGACAACAAAATCTCAAAGCAAAGAAATAACAGCCCAAGCTTAGCTCCAGGACATAATTCTATTTTCTTGGGTTAGACATATTTCTCTTTTTTCATCTTACAAGATTTTCATCTTCCATGTCTTTCCATCCTACCTTAAATAAGCAACACTTTATATTAACATAGACAAGATGCTTTGGGATCTCCAGAGAGTCTATATCACTAAATGTTTATAAAACAGAAAGCAAGACAAGAGGTGACATGCTTCACCTTTTAACAAACATCCTTCTTAATACCGATAACAAGACAGTAACATTCTGCTGCTGATGTGTCTTATGCTATTTAATTAAAAATCGCAAATACTAATTTCACAAACACATGACTAAGAGTAGTCATAAATGTGATACTGTGGTTCCAACAGAGACTGGCATCTGGGACCGATGTAACCATTTTAGGCTATTAGATTAAAACCCAGATCACACTAATATAAGTTTTGAGAGGCAATATATCTTACAACACTTAGTAGAATTCAATGATTCAAACCTTCAAAAGCATAAAATATTATCTTATAAGCAAAACATTTATTAACCCGAGAATGAGTGAAACCAAGTAAGCCAAAATAAGAACTCTGCTCCCCATGTATGTTTTTTAGAATAAATTAAATAGTAAGCACTCTTTAGCATAGACTATTTTTTCAGCCTACATCATCCAATCTTGGAAGACCTGGATTCTTGATTTCCCCATCATTAAATGTAAATAAATTTCACTTACCTGAGCCCAAGACCATCCAAACAGCTTGACAACTCATCTTCCTATCACAGAACTAGGAAAAATAATAAAATGATGATCAAAATTTAGCCTGGAACCCTTCTACTTCCCCATATATTTTGTTTCTTCACTTCTGAAATGAATGCCAACTTCAGGAAGGGGAAACAAGAGGGATGAGACCACATGCCATTTTCAAGAAATTGCCCTCTGAAGCTCATCTTCCAGGTAGGAAATCAGCTTTTCTTTGCCTTTTATTGCATAGGCTGATTTTCTCTTTCACAAGCCATAAAAACAATGATGTTGACTTCGTAATGTCAGTGCCACAGTACTACTTTTTTAAAATACAAATAAATTTTACTGTATAAAATTAAGGCTTTCATATTTCTAAGTCTACTAAGACTAAAAATAACAGCAACAACAAAAATCTCTAAAGAATCTTTTTTTATATCTTTCAAGAAATTGTTAAAATTTAGTTTTACTATCTTCCCACCCTCAAAATTAGCAGGTATCTGAACAAATGTTATAAGAATAAACACTATAAATATCCTCAGGAGTTATATTCCAAGATCCTCAGTGGATTCCTGAAACTGCAAATAATGACAAACCCTATATATACTATATTTTTCCCACACATACATACTTAAGATAAAGTTTAATTTATAAATTATATACAGTAAAAGATTAACAATAACTAACAATAAAATAGAAGTTATAACAATATACTATAATAAAAGTTATGAGAATGTGCATGCTAGCTCTCAGCAAACTAGAATATCTTTATCTTTCTTCACAGTTTCACAGGTGGAAGATTTGTTTTCTTATAGATATGAGCAACTTCAGCATGCAATTTTTTTCTTTATTAAGCAGGGAACTTTTACCTTTTCACTTTAAGGAAACACTTTTCAGCTTCTCTTTAGCCTATCCAAATTTCCAGCTTCACTACTCTTGCACTTTGGAGCCATTTTTAAGTAAAATAAGGGTTACTTGATCACAAGCACTGTGATGCTGTGACAGCTGATCTGATAATCAAGATGGCTACCAAGTGATGAAAGGGTTTGTAGCATATACAGCATGCGTACACTGAAAAAAGGGATGATTCATATCCCAAGCAGGACAGAACAGGATGGCAAGAGACTTCATTATACCACTCAGAACAGTGAACAATTTAAAAATTACTAATTGTCTATGGTCATGCTACTCTGAATAAGCCCAGTTCCATCTGATCTCAGAAGCTAAGCAGGGTCGGGCCTGGTTAGTACTTGGATGGGAGACTGCCTAGGAAGACCAGGTGCTATAGGCATAAAAAATAAAAAAAATAAGAGATTGTAAATGGACAAGGTCCTTGTCCATTGACCTTGTCCTTGACTCACCTAAATAAAAATAATAATAATAATAATAATAATAATAATAATAAAATTAAATAAAAATTATAAATTGTTCATTTCTAGAATTTTCCATTTAATAATTTTGGACCAATTTTGACTATAAGTAACTGAAACTGCAGAAGGTAAAACTGCAGATAAGAGGAAATTACTGTATATTCAAACATTATTTCTTAGTTTGATGATCTTCATGGCATGGGGCAATGTGACCTAAACCCATTGGAAGAACTAGCCAGCCCACTTGGCACTTTAGTCAACATACCATTTTCAAATTCAACAAAAGAAATATTATGATTCCCAAATACAAAATATTTCTTTGAAGCCAGAGAACTGAGAAGCTGATGGCATCATTTTATGAGTCCCCTTTGGTAAGTTATTAAGGAATAAAATACAGTTTGGAGGGTAATGGTGAGGATCTGATATTGAATTTCCTTGGATGTTCCATGACCAAGTTTTTGTTTGTAACAACACTGTTTCATTGTTTTGACCTCTTTCATTTGTTAGGAGAACTATGGCACATTTTAGGTATTGTATCAGAACCTGTTTTTGCGTACTACATTTTCATTGCTTTATTACAAGATAAAAATCCCTTTAACTGTTTTAAGTGTTTGTCAATAAAACCAGTTCTTTAAATCAACAGTTCCCAACCTTTTTGGCACCAGGGGCCTGTGCTTCTATGAGAATCTAATGCCTGATGATCTGAGGTGGAGCTGAGGTGGTGATACTAACACTGGGGAGTGGCTGCAAATACAGATGAAGCTTTGCTCACTAGCCCACCAGTCACCTCCTGCTGTGTGGCCCAGTTCCTAACAAGCCATAGACTGGTACCAGTCTGTGTCCCAGGGGTTGGAGACCCCTGCTTTAAATAAAACAGAAAACTTCATCCTTATCTTCATGGCCAAAACAAACAAAACTAAAAAACAAAACAAACGGAAAAAAAAAAAAAACAGGATACAGAGGATTCTCTTACAATTTTAAGATTCATGTTGTAGATATAAATTTAATAACAGTTTGATATCCTTGTTTTGGGTTAAATATAATAAATGCAATAAAAAAGGCAAACTAGCTCTTAAAGGGTCTACCCGAGCAAGGTTATCCTTAATAGTTCCTGATTACTATCAATAATTAAGTAGTCAACAATTACGTTTTGTTTAATAATTAAACTAACACAATTATAGCATCATGTTGTCAATTGTTAGCCCCTCTTTACTAAAAGATTACATTTTTCCAAAGCTTTAGTGCTAAGCAACTATGAAAAATTTCAAAACCACATTTTTTCTTATCTAGCAACTAGAACATTAACTCCTCACAGACTTCGGTAAAAACAAAAATTAAAAATAAATGATGCTTTATATTTCTTAATATTTCCCCTAATCTCATTCCTCTTTATGTCGCCTCTTTTCATTATAAAATTATTATTCACAGAAAACAAAACCCTCCTGGACTCTGCTTTTCTGCTTTCTCACTTCAGGATTTAAAATATGCAAGTGACTTTATTATCAGGGAAGAAAATACAATTATGCCTCTCAACTTGTTGGAGGGACAGTTGTTATATGCTTGCCACAGGGAGATTTCCTCACACCCAGAATCTGCATTGAATGTCTTTTTAATAAAGCTAGAAGAATCTCTGTTTCAGGAAGAGACATCAACCTCCAGGAGAGATGGTTCCAGTGCACCCTGGTTGCAGTAGTGGGTAATAAAGATCAACATTAAACATAATCTTCACAGGGTGGCTACTTGTCCTTATACCCACAACCTTTTTTTTCTTATTGTGGTAAAACACACATAATGTAAAATTTACCATTTCAATCATTTTAAGGTGAACAATTTGGTGGCATTAATTACATTGGCTCACTACAATGAGTACAACAGTACAATGTTGTGTAACCATCACCACTATCTAGTTCTACAAGTTTCTCATCATCTCCAAAGAAAACTCTTTACCCATTGTACCTACAATATTTTAAGCCTGGATTGGATTGGGGTTGGGATGGAATTGGGGTTGGATTGGGTTGGACCGGGGTTGGATTGGATTGGATGCTTGGTTTGGGATCAGAATTTCTTTAACTCCTCCCTTTCTCATCTTCAATAGATGCTCAGAGTTAAAAGTATGAGCTCTGAAATCTCATGACCTGCATTTAAATTCTGTTGCTGGTGCCATCTTAGACAAATACTCATTCTCTCTGAGCATAATTGTCATCACCTATGAAATGAGAACAATCATAAAACCTCTTACAGGGTTCTAAGGAATAAACTATAGCACATATCATTCACTCATTTCAGGGTCTGGCAAACATTCAGAGCTTAATATATGCTTCATATATTTATTAGTTTATATTTTTTATCATACCTTTCATGTAGCAGGCACTATTCTAAATGCTATATAATTATGAGCTACTTTAAAATTCTTAGCAATACCAAGAGGTAGTTGCTATAACCAACTTCATTTTACAGCTGAGAAAACTATGGCACAAACAGGTTAAGTCACTTGCCCAAGATCATGCAGTTCATGGGTGGAGGAGCTGGGATTCCAACCTCCAGCGGCCATGCTCTTAGCTACAATGCCATACTGCCTCTACATTATGACTTTTAGTTATCGTGCTCACCTCAAATGCATATGGCTAGCCTTTTCTTACCATATTTTTTCTACTCCCTAAAGAAATTTAATGTTAAAAATAGAGACCATCTATATTCTTGCTTTTCTCATACAGTATCTTAAAGTGTTTCTGTGTACTCTTGCTATTTATTTTTTCATCAAATGTGTGATTTTCATCAGAATTGACATTCAATTTTGTTTGTTATTTTGCCCCATGTTATGGCATAATCATGCAAGAAAAAAAGTATTCCCCCCAATATATGTAATTTTAATTCTTGAATTACTAGTCAGCTTCTTGTACTCTCATTCCTTTATGTAGGTACACTATACCCCCTACACCCTGAGTGGCAGGCCTTGTGTGGCTGGTTACCTCACATCACACCAAGAATTTGCATTTAATTCTGCATATAACAGTGGTTAGAACTCAGAAGGTTGGCAGTCTGCCAGGTACAGCACAGCTGTGGTTCTTTAGCTCATCATAAGGCCAAGGGCACAGTGCAGGACTGCCCCAGTCATGGGGTAGTAGAGAAGAGAGACAATGAAAAAACCACAGCATTAGCTTCAAAAGTCCAAATTTTACAGAGCATGAGGGAAATCAAAATTAACTAAGCACATGTGCATGCCAGTGTGTGAATGAGATGACAATCTAACAAATACCGCTTCCACTTATGTAAATTATTAGCAGAGATCTACATATTTAAACAAAGCAGGTCCACTGGAAATCTAGGGCAAGATGCTTCGAATACATGATAAAAAAAAAAAAAGTATAGATTCTGATAAAATAAATTTCCCTTGAGCCACAATTGTTTTCCTTGGAATCTTCAAAAGGCTTCATATTACTTGGAGGTATGTCAAGTTCAATTTTTTTCTTTTTTCTTTAATTACAAAAGAAATACGTGCTTACTGTAAAGAGTTTAAACAATACAGAAATTTATAGAGTAAAATAAAACTCTCCTCTTTCCATCACCATCTTCCAATCCTAGTCCTCAAAGGCAATCTGCCAACACTTTAGACTAAAACTTTCAGACTCTTTTTCTTTTTCTATTTTTTCACATAAGTATTTTTTGCACATATGCAAACGTGTATGGATATGCAAATACATATGCATATGTACACAAATACACAAAAATCTTACTTTTGTTTTTATTATTCGTAGGACAAATCATAAAAAAGACTAGATTGTAGCAGAAGTTGAGAACATATTGGGTCTCCTATTAAGTGCTGCTGAAGCCTAGAAAATAACATTAACTTGAAAAGAAATACAGAGAAAAGGTTAAAATAAACAGATTTTTCAGCTAAGAATACAAAACATCAGTCAATAAATACAATAAACCATGGCCAATTTAGTTTGATTGGTTAAATAACCACCCCTTTTCATCAGAATTAGGTCAATGGTAACACCAGCTTGGAAGATTTATGTTAAGTGATGAATGCTAGGAATAGAAACATTTGACTGCATAAACTCATTGTTATCATTTTTTATTTCTTGCTTCTTTGATTTGACATTCTCCCCAACAACTTTGCTCATGCATTGCCTCCAGGTTCTAAATATTATTCTTCCCCCACCACTGCATCTCCCACCACCTACCTAAAGCTTATTTGTGTGTCAAGCAAGAGATTATTTTCTACCACCCCTGGAAAGACCTTCTCATCACTCTGACCCAGGGAGATGGCTTTGCCTTGTAAACACTACATGGTAGGGTTTGCCACTTTGTAATCAACCAACCATTTTGTGTGTTAGCTTGACTTTGTCCCTAACATGTTTCTGAATAAGGGTATTTCAGGTAGTTCCAGGTTACCTGGAACAATACGTCTAATATGCATTAAAAGGATGTTTGATGAGAATTTTTTTTTTAGTTGCTATTGATGGTAGCCAGGTATTAACCAGTATTCTTGATTTAAACCTCAAATAAGAAATCAAAGACAATTTCCCCAAATCTTACAGGTTCTGGATTCTAGGATAAAGAAAACTAGCATGCTAACCAGGGTTTCTTAACTCAGGATACTCTGAAATTATGAGCAACATTGGGTGTGTGTGTCAGGGGAAGGTGTGGTACAGAGAGAGTCCATCACCTTGCTCAGATGCTCCACAGGTCCTACAGCTCAAAAGGCTTAAGAAGCATTATTTATGTCATACAATAGGCACAAATAAAAGTATCTGGGGAAGGGGATGGCTTTTGTATGGCAGTGCAGGGCTTGGATACACTAAGGGCTTTGCCTCTTTCCACAGGTGAAAGAATATGTGGAAATATTTGTGTTCACCCCTCCATATCAACCAGCTTGACATTAATAAACTATCTACCTTCTGCAGTTTTTCAATGAGTTGAAAAATATCCAGTCATGATCACCTATTTCTTTTACAGCAGAGAGGGTTATAATGAGAAAAATGCTTCAGACCAGAGAGGGCTTACATAAAAATGAGGTTTGCACCTTAATATGATCTCAAACCTCATGACATCATTCCACATTCAGTTAAACACACACTCAATAGAGCAAATTTCTCTTTCTGTTGATATGTGCTTATGCGTAACTGGTATAAATAGTTCTTATAATAAAACATGGCCTGGAAAGCCATCTATAACCTTTCAACTCCTTAGAGGACATTAGTAAGAATAACTCTAGAGTATAATACCCAAGGCAAAGAGAAGTCCAGTAAGTGCTGCTCATCGTTTCTGAAACTTGTCATGCAATAGAAAAAACGTCAGTTGCTCTGACTTAAATTAGAACTGGTTTCCCACTGAGTAGTATGTTAAATCTTTGGCAGAATAACAGATGATGCCTTAGACAATCACACATCCGTCTTGGGATGAGACTGAACCCAGCAGTATTTAGACGTATCTTGATTTCAAATGATGAAAGCAATTACCTCTTTACAAAACTGGAACAAAGTCTGTATTTCCTGCCATATAGCTATGTGACCTTGGGCAAATCAATCAATCATATTTTTCTTATTTGTAAAATGAAGGAGTTGAATTCTGTCCCATCAGTTCCCTTTCAGCTCTAGTATTCCAAATCTTAAGTATCACTTTAATTAAAGATAGTGAAAAGATTAAGAGATTTTTGATTAGAAGAAAAAAGTGAGAGATTAATCTTACATTAAGAAGTTAATGTGAGATAATGTGGATTATGAACTTATAAAATGGATCCTATTATTTTATTAGATATAAGAATGCTGTCTTAGATAATTTACTATTAACATGCATGCTTCAGGTTTCCTGATCCAGCCTCTCTCTGGAGGAGAATGCTATTTAAACAAACATCTAAGTAAGATGGGGTCAGCATCTAAAAGATATTCCCCGTTTGCTCATTTTGATGGTCATATATCTAGTTTTCTAAAATTCAGTTTATCCAGGACCAAAAACCTCTTTAAAGGGTTTCTCTTTCCATTTAACAACTCTTATTTCTTATCTATCATGTGAGACTATACTGGAAATAGGGAGATCCCAGTGAATTTTGTCTTAAAGATTGGGAATTCTTTTTAATGTGTGTAGCTCTGTCATTTGTTACAAATATCCAAGAAGATAATAATAATTTATCAGTTTTAATGACATCATTTTTAAGAAAAGCAAAAGGCATGTATATTTGTGAACTTGAGAAAATTTTCTTCCAGAAATGAGGAGAAAAGGTGTGGAATAGGCTCAAGGACTGTTCTGTTCTCTTTAAATAGAACAGTTAGAACAATGTCACCTTGAGAATTATATCCTTCCAAAAATTTAGAGTCCACTGGTGTCAATCACCAGGAAGTAAAAATATTTGAGAACATGGACCAAAGGCTTTTGTACTCAGCAACTCGATTACAAAGTGGTCAAAATTACTCCTGGAATACATTGTTGACATAGATGAGCTTCTTTCCTTAGTCCAAGAAGTGCATGAATAGCCGCTTTCCTGCCTTAAAATTCAGGAGTGCCAGGTTATCTTTTGGTATCTTTTCTTTACAATGAATTGCCCCAAAATCACGTTTTCTTCAAAATTCTTCATGATTTGCAGCTGAATTTTTTATCTGAGCAATGCATATTTCCTTTAACTAGCGGACAAATTACGTCCAATCAAGAATATTAAATGACTGATAAACCAGATAACCACATTAACTTTTACTTACAGTGCCTCTACATCTTTTATTCAGTGAAGTTATGAGGACCTTTTATGTGCTAGCTGTCTTACTTGGTGACGGTTATGCAGGGAAGATAAAACACCACATCTATTATCACAACAGTAGAAAGTAAGCCATTTAAGGCAAGAAAATAATGACTATATTTTTGGTGAGAACTGTAGCTCACCAAGTTTAATAGTAGAGATTGCTCAGGTTCAATGCCTGTTTATGATACTTATTAATTTAGTTAGTCTATCTGAGCATTAGTGTCCTCATCTATAAAATCAGAACAATAATATCTACCTCATAGGCTGGTTGTGAGAATGAGATGGGGTAAGTTATGTAGCATCTTATATTAGTCTTCCAGGGCTGCCATAGCAAAATACCACAGACTGGGGGTTTAAACTATAGAAATTTATTGTCTCACAGTTCTGGAGACTGAAAGTCCAAAATCAAGAAACCAGCAGGGTTGTTTTCCAGTTAAACCCCTCTTCCTGGCTTCCAGACAGCCTCTTTCCCACTCTGTCCTCACTAGATCTCTGACTTCTCTTCTTATGAGGACACAGTCCTGTTACATTAGGGCCCAACCCTTATGACCTCATTTAATCTTATATTTCTTCACTGAAGTCCTTACCTCCAGATATAGTCTTATTCAGGTTTAGGGCTTAAACTTACAAATTTCAGGGGAACACATTTTGATACATAACAGACCCTTAACACAATTCCTGGCACATTAGTTAGCATTTATTGAGAGTTCACTACAATGGCCACTGTTATTTTAATAGCAGTTATGAGTATTTCCCCCCAAAGTACTCAAGACGGCTTAGGAAGATTGCATTATAAAAGTAAAAAAAGAAAATGACTGTTATTCTCAGAAGCCACTGTCTCCTTAATACCTTCTAAAGGAGATTGTTTTCCCTATGCTCAAACTCTATATCTGTGAACTAGGTTCCTACAGACACATACAGCTCCCTCTGATACTGGCCATGAGTTGTGGTACCATTTAGGATCAGATTCACAGTCTCATAGTGGCTAACCACCAAGCTTATCATCCTCAGCACAGTTCATCACAGGCCTAAGCAATACGTGGCCACCCACTATAAACAGCAATAGAGCTGTTCTGCTCTGGAAAGCAGAGTCCAGTCTGCTCACAGGAGCCATTACAGTATTTCTGTGCTTTAATGAACAAGCTACAAAAGCAGTATGCTTTCCAAAATAAACTTCCACAATATCAACTGTGACTCTTCTCTTGGCACTGGAAGAAAAAACAATCACTTTAGGAAACTGTGACCATTTTGTGGAACATTTGTATATGGGCCTCCGTGTAATTTTCTTTGTGTAAATCTCAGCAAGATGAGCTGGTAAGATGGAAGCTATTCTGTCATTCTTTGATGATGAAAAAACATTCTACCTGTTCTAAAGAGTTAATTTACAATTCAAATACTAGTTCATTTTAATATTTTATATGCTAACTTGTCTTCTTAAAAACAAATACCTGCTGAGAATTTGGGGACAATTTATTTACAGATATGACCATGGTGTCAGAGACCCTTAATACTCAGAGTTTTTCTGGTGTCAACTGGGTAAACCTAGGGTATAAGAATTACCCAAAGGACAAACTTAAGTGTCAAAAATAAATGAGGGTAGCATGACAGTCAATGAACTTTCTACTCAAACTGTGCAAGCATCTATAGGTACTTGAGCTGTTATAAATGGCAGAATCTTGGCAAGGTAAAATACATTTTAGTAAGAAGTACTTTTATTTTGGCTCACGATAAAAAAAATGCTAGTGGGTAATATTCCACCTCTATAAATCAAACACACCCACAAAATCCCCTTTCTTCATTTCAACTTCCCCGCCCTAAGCTAAGACATCAGCATCTCTAACCACAGTCCCTCAAAGAAATTCTTTCTTACTGGTGTGCCAGTTTACACTTTTTCCCTTCTTCCAATCTAATGTCTTCTAATTTTTAGAAGTTGTCATAAAAAAAATACTAATAAAAATTTTATCAATGTCATTAAGAGTATTCACAATATTATGTAACCATCACTACTATCCATTTCTAGAACATTTTATAATCCCAAACTGAAACTCTGTACCCACTAAACAATAACTACTCCAACGTTTATTCTACTCTCTGTCTCTATGACTTTGCTCTTTCTAGATATTTTTTGTAGGTGGAATAGTATAATACCTGTCCTTTCGTGGCTGGCTTATTTGACTTAGCATAATGTTTTCAAGGTTTATCCATGTTGCAGCATGTATCAAAATTTCCTTCCTTTTTAAGGCTGAATATTATTCTATGTCCATTTTGGTTGTTTCTATCTTTTGGCTATTGTGAATAATCCTGCTATGAACACTGATGTATAGTTATCTGTTCGAGTTCCTTTTAATTCTTTTAGATACATATCCAAAAGTAGAATTACTGCATCACATGGTAAGTCTGTTGCCAATGGGAATATAAAACAGTGCAGCCACTGAGGAACCATGTTATTTCCCATAGCTGCACCATTTTACATTCCCACCAGCAGTGCACAAGGGTTCCAATTTCTCCACATTATTTATTTATTTATTCTTTAATAAAGCCATCCTAATAGATGTGAAGTAGAATCTCAATTGTGGTTTTGATTTGTATTTCCCTGTTGAACAGTAATGTTGAGCATATTTTCACATGCTTGTTGGCCATTTGTATATCTTATTTAACAATGATTTATTCAAGTCATTTTCTCATTTTTAAATTGAGTTTGGCTTTTTTGTTGTTGTTGAGCTGTAGGAGTTTTAAAATATATTGTGGATATTACTCTATCATGAGATATATGATATACGAATATTTTTTCCATTGTCTTTTCACTCTCATGATAGTGTTCTTTGAGGCACGAAAGTTTTTAATTTTGATGAAGTCTAATTTACCGATTTTCTTTTTGCTGCCAGTGTCATATTCAAGAAGTCATTGCCAAGTCCAAAGTCACAAAAGCTTTCCTCTGTTATGTTCTATAACTTTTATAGTTTAACTCTTACATTTAGGTCTTTTATGCATTTTGAGTTAATTTTTATATGGTGCAAAGTAAGGATTCAACTTTATTATTTTGCATGTGTTTCAACACTACTTGTTGAAAGGAGAGTCCTTTCCCCATTGAATAGTCTCAGTAACCTTGTCAAAAATCATTTGATCATATATGCTAGAGTTTTTTTCTGAACTTTCTATTCTATTCCACTGGTTATGTCTGTCAATACTACACTGTTTTGATTACTATGGCTTTGCGGTAATTTTTCAAATTAGGAAGTGTGAGTTCTCCACTTTTGTTCTTCAACACTGTTTTGGTTATCCAAGGTCCCTTGAGAGTTTATATGTAATACAGATTTATCTTTTTATTTCTGCAGAAAATGTCATGGGGATTCTGATAAAGATTACATTACATCTATAGATTGTTTTGGGTAATATTATCATTTTAATGTTTATAAATTCTCACTCTTCAGCCAGTGCTCTCTGCTTTCAGTTTCTAGAATCTGCCCATCTTTTCCTTACCTCAGGGCCTTTGTATGTGCTATTTCCTCTGCCCAAGAAATCTTCTTCCATGTTTTTTTCTCATTTTACAAGTTTCATCTAAATATAATCTCCTCAATTGGCTACTCTTAATGGTCCTTCAGTCTACCCATCCTTTAACTATCACTGTTCCCATTTATGACCTTCATTTAAGGTCACTGGATAGCTATGCCTTTGATTGCCCTTTTTCTGTTTATTGTGTAGTTCCCCCAAGGTAAGGGTCTTAGTTATCTCATTTACTCTGTGTCTCTATGACTAACACATTGTTGATTTGCAGTGAATAATTACTGAACAAAAACAAGCTATGTCATATATAGCACACAGGCATAAAAGTTTGGTCAAGAAAGTCAGCAGGAAATAGGAATTCTCTACAGAAGGTAGCTGATAAGTTTGAACATACCAAACACAGCTGAAATATATCCTCTTTGGCCTATAAATTCAATGATCTGGAAAGCAGATCTTCTGGGAAGAAGATACACTTTAAATGAGTTGGTTTGCAAACTGGCCCCAGTACCTGGAGGGCAAGAAGGGACTGAAGAAAGATGCAGACCACTCCAGAATTGTAAAAGTCAGGTTTAATAAGCAAAGTAAATCACATACAAAGGTTGTCTTGGGTACCCACAAGACAAGTAGATCTCTGGATCCACCTGCCAGAATCTTAAAAATTTATATGGCGGTCTTAACTGGGTTTAGTCATGTATACCATATAGATGCTATCAACAACACCCAATTATCTCAAGGCTGTATCCTTGAAACAACTCCTAGTGTGGGTGGAATGTATATTCCAAGGACAGAGGAGGGAGTAAAGAGCCTCCAAGTGCCTGAGTCTAGCGCAAAGGTTAGCAGATTGTTATGTCCTCTCAATGACCTCTTCCAATAATTGTACATCAGTAAAAAATATATTTTTAAAACATTTCTCAGTTCACTGTCATAGCTCACTATCTTCAGCTGTAGGACATTGTACTTAATAATAATAAAGAACAAAAAATTATGTCATGTCCAGAGAATTCAAGGCAAAATATTTCCAGAGGCTCAAGTAATGCTTCTACCAATATTTATAGCTGGTGATGATTCACAGTATACTGGCTCCTTGTAAGACAATTTACCAAAGCTACTGCCATCAGAACACCCACTGAAAGTGATATTTATCACAGATGTGATGGGGCTGGGAAATAAGTACACAGTGTGCCTGCTTCATGGAAAATGGAGAGCAAATGTGGCTCCCAAGAGGAGCTGTTTCATGCTGAAGCATGTGTATAGCTAAAGCAGGAAGTTGTCAGTAGAATCCCTAGTTTTCTAAGGAACAGATTCCAAAGCAGAAGCACCACCAGGAAGCAGAACAACTTGGGGGTCATGAACATTGACTTCAGAATCCGAGCTGGTTTTATTCCTGATGCTGCTAACTACAAAGACAAGATGACCTGGGTATGTGATTTAACTTATCTAACCCAAACTTTTTTTATCTGTGAAATGATGCCCACAAGATTACCCACAATATATATTGGATAAGAACATGGATTCCAGAAACAAACTGTTTGGGGTCAAATACTAACTTTGACTCTTGCTAGCTACATGCTGTTGAGCAAACTGGGAAGATCTCAATCTCGATTGATCCCTCTCTCTCTCTCTGGGCCTTGATTTTCTCATTGATAACATGGGAACTATGATAGCCTACCATAAATATTAAAATGAGATACAATTCTTAAAAACATGTAACTCTATACACAGAACATAAGAAATGCCCAGAAAATGCCAGCAATTGCATTTCTTATTTTCCAAGACATTCTATAAACTTAGAGATGTTCTTTGACACATTAACAAAACAAATTCTAAGATGTACCTAGCAAAGAATTTCCTGATAGTAACACCAAAGGGTGGAATGAACTGAAATATTCTATATACTCTAAAATTTCTGAGACGAATGCATTCGGAATTCCTTACCAACAATTACATGAGCAATTCGTTGCTCCTTGTGCCATATAAAAGGTGAGAGGAAGTTAACAGAAGAACTAAAACCCTATTAAATGTGGTATAAGATAGGAAGGGTGAGAAGAGACTCAGAGATGGGCAACTGACTTTTATCAGTTACACACAAGATTTTCCATTTAATTCCAGGAGTTTACAGACTTCAATAAACCCCTTGCCTGTGGGTACTAGAGCTCTATGTAAATCAGACTGCCTGGGGGTCCTGTTTCTCAACATCGACTGCTGCAGGTAACCTGAGAAGGTTACCTGATGATATCTTACCTGATGACAATCTGCTCACCTATGACCAAGTAGAAAACTTATTCTTTTAACATAAATTAATTGTGCAGGGCACTGTGCTAGGGGTTGGGGGTCAAACAATGAATAAGAACGAATAAGACAAGTGTAATGTTGTTCCTCAATGAGTTTACAGTCTAGAGTAATTGGGGGAGTGGGGGGTGGGAGGGTAAAGGCAGTGTAAGATACTATAGGAACAGACATGAGTGTGAACCAGCACTGGTGATTCAGGGAAGTATAAAGCAGAGAGCTAACAAGAGACCGGAGTAGAGCAGCAAATGAATATGAAAGGTAGGGTAGAGGGGAAACTTTCTTCCCAGGGAGAGGAAAGAACATTTTGTAAATCTAATGAGAAAAGGAGACTTGATGCCTTTGGGGTCTTGAAAAATCTCAGTAGTGCTAAAACTAGAGTAACAAGAGAAGTGGCAAAAAACATAGCCTTGCTGGAGGACTTTGAAGGGATGCTAGAGAGTTTTGCCTGTATCCTGTAGAAAGCAAAGAAATTTAAGAAATTTTAAGCTGAGAAGTCACACAGTTTCCACATTACTGCAACTCTGAGTGCCAATTATATTCCAGTGACAGGATGCACTTCACCAGCACCCATTAGACACATACCCTTTGGAGGCTGCTCCTCAAGCATGTGCCCAGTGCTAAGTCTCTGATAATACTCTGCCTCTGCCCTCATGAGACTTCCTGCTGAACTGAGATATCTTTGTGAAAATATCAAGATGATAGAAATGGGTAGCAATCTTTAAGAACCAGAGCTGAGTATAGTCATGGCTCAGAACAGCTTCCCAGGACAAACAATGAATTGGAGAAATTGAAAGGGAAGACATGCCGAAAGGAATTTGGTGTCCATCAGAGCAACGCTGGGCTGGCAGTGTCCACAGGGACACTCACTGGGTGTCCCACAAGGCAGGGAGATAGTAATGAAAGCAGAAGCAAAAAATGTATGATTTCTTAAATAAGAAAAAGAAAGTTCATACCAGGTCTCCTGTAGCCTTATTACTAGAACATTTAGAGTGTTTCCAAAACACTCTTAAAAGATAATTAACCTAATTTGATACGTTACAAAGTTATTTTAAATCTCCACTTGGTGTCTGAATGTATTCAGCAGCATGTGTATATTAGCGATAACTCAGTTTATCAAGGGCTGAGGAGGCTGTTCTTGAGGCCAGTGCCTCCCATCAAACCCAGGGGCTGGCAATTATCTCCTGCCAGCCTTGCCACCTGTAATAAGTTTGTTTATGATATAACTGGGTTTTAAAAATACCAGCATGTCTCTAGGGCCTCCCACCCATGGCCCAATTTGAAGATTTATACCTAATATGACAAAGTTTAAAGGGAAGTGGTTTCATCCTAACCATAGCTGCCATTAAGATATATTAAGATAAAATTATATTAAGATATAATTGAAAAATTTTTTAGTTCCTTTATTTAAGTTGTCGCCAAAATATGGTCATTTAGTCTTTTTATTGCTATTTCAGATGTTTCAAAACTAATCCCATATTAAGAAACAAGCCACTGGGGGCCATCTAGATGTACAAATGTTAATTACTTGATTCCCTTAATTAATTTTGACAGAGGATTTCACAACAAAGATCCCAAGCCAGTCTTGTTTTTCCCCCAGAAAAACATCTTGTATGTAATCTTTATTCATATAGCCATCTGCTGAGGATTGAAGATTCAAATCCAGTCTCTAAATACCTTTATTACTAATAGTAGAAGCAATCCCAGTAATAGCAGGAAGCCACCCTCACACTGTCCCAACTCCCATAAATGTGGCCCCAGAATTCACGATTCATTAGCTTTACTTGTGATGAGATCTGGAGGCAAAAATGAAAGCTAAATATAGAACCACTGACTGCATTAATGAGAAAATTAATGGATTCCAAAGGAAATAATAAAACAAACCCAGAGAGGAGCCAAGTCAGTTGCCCCACCATAATCAGACTCTGAGTTCCTCCAGAACAGAACCTGAACTGTCTTTATGGCTGTACTTTCAATGCCATGCATGGAGGCTGGCCCACTGCGGGTCCCCAATAAGTGTGGCCACACCTACATTTTCTCAGTTACCAGCATCTCAGCCAGGTAATATTCTCCTGGGCCCCATCGATCAATTTTGAGAAGCAGAAAATCTTTATTCAGTTTCTTATGATTCTCTAGCTAAACAAAAAAGAAACATACCAGTTGCTCTGCAGAAGCTTTTTACATTTTTATACCAAGTGTATTGGCTTTTTACAGTTGGGTTTAGTAGATTCCATCTTGCAACTAACTCAGATGTTTGTTGGCCTGCTATTCTGATAGAATTGAATGGCCCCTGCCTTTCAAAAGCAGACAATTCTGACAGCCACACCAAAGCTAGGATTGGAAAAGCAATTCCTGTTTTTAAGTATTTCTTTTCATCCCTAGACCAATAGGCACCTTGGATTTTTTATTCTCATTCTTCACTAAAGTTGTCTTGATATAAATTTTACTATTCATTTATAAACCTCGTTTGTAATCCCCTCCATGGACACCCCATCTCTAAGTCTCGGCTCGAGCATTTTCCCAATTTTAGAGTGGATGTAAGTCACAAGAGGATTTTGTTTGATTCATTGGGACTTGGACAGGGCCCAAGATTCTGGAGTTCTAGCATGCTCCCAGGTATCACTATGCATCTTGTCTATAGCCGACACTTGGAGCAGTAAGGGACTGGTTCACACTGAGAGGGCACTAAACTTTCCAGTTATTACTCAAGTAAACAAAACATCTTGTTTTCTTTCTTTCCATTGTGGGATTCTTCTATTCTAATTTACAATCTCTCCTTAGCACCACACTCTGATTTTGCTAGTATTCCCAAGTACCCATAAAAATCAACACCACAACCCAAATTAGTTCCACATGAGAACACAGCCATTAAAGTAGACTCACTTGCTCTTTCCCCATTTGTCATTTCAATCACTGAAGACACACGGATTAAAAAGAGAGGAGAGAGAGAAACAATGAAGTACCTAATATCCCATGTTCCCCTGTTTATCTGAAGGTGTTGATTACCTAGAGGTAATTTTTTTCTTGTAAAGTAATTTATTTTAAATAAAAAAAAGGTCAGGCAGCTTTTTCATTTATCACTATTACAAAGGAGTCTAACCCAGTGATGGAGAAAGGGAATAAGAAATTAATTACAAGTCAGAAGCTGCAATAACACTCCTGGTAATTGTGACAAAAATTTTAAATTAACATTTCTGTCACTGAGAGAAATTTGATTAATTTTACAATTGGAGATGCTATCGCCAGAATATTGGGGGGATCAGAGGACACAGCAGCTTGCAATTTCAGAAGTAGATGGCTTCTTTAAGACACAGAATGTATTTGCAAAGCACCTTCACACTTTATTAACAGCTCAATCAGTGCCATGCTGGAAACAATTAGCCAAGAAACCACTGAGTAAATAGATCTTGACTGGCAAATCATGTAAAAAGAAATAGGCAAGGAGCAGCTCTGTGGCTATAACAAAGCAAACCTTGTTTCTGTGTCGCAAAGTATCCTGGGAAGATTCTCTGTTGCCACTGAAATTTTCCCTTCAGAAAATAAAACAACAGAGCAGCCAGCAGTTACACTTTTCCACTAGAATTTCCATAAGATCTTACACTGGGAGGAATGGTGGAGGAGCCAAGACCCAAACAATGTAAATTAAAAGAAAAAGTATATTAATAACATGTTTAAAACTGTATGAAAATGTTTTCCTGTTGATGAATTTATCAGTCATCTAGGTAGTATACTGATCTCACCAACACAATATTTAGCACTTAGTTTAGGATTTATTATATTCCAGGCACATAGATTCTAAGAGCTTTAATCCCTTCAGTCCTTAAGGTGACCCTTTAAAGTAGATTCTGTAATCATCCGTATTTTATAGATGCCCTATTTTTGTGGCACAAGGAAGTTAACAATTACACACCTAGAAAGTGGTGAACAGATATTCACTCCCAAGCAATCTGACTCCAGAACCTGCAATCTTAACGAGGGGTCAGCAGACCACATCCCACAGGCCGAACACTGCTTGCCTTCTATTTCTGTAAATAAAGCTCTCTGGGAACATAGCCATGGTCATCCGTTTACATATTGTCTTTGACTATTTTTCACTAAGATGACAGAGTTGGGGAATTGCAATAGAGACTGAGGGTTCATAAAGCCAAAAATGTTTACTATCTGCCTTGCACAGAATAAGATCACTAGCTCTTTCTCTTAACCATGAGGCTTCACTGCCACTTAAATTTCTACATTACATCTAGAAAAGACCAGTGATGGACATTCTGGGTCACCTGAAAGAGTGACAAGTCAAACGTAAAACTAATGGGATGGAACACTTACTTGCAAAACAGAAGGCTGATGTCTTAATTCATTAAAGGACCTCAACAGTGTTGCACAGTATTACATTTGATTTTGATGTAAAACATATCAACTTGTGGAGGAAAACTAGAGAAAAAATACAGTTTCTAGATTCTTGATCCCTATAGTCAAGAAGATGGTAGTTTCTAGCACAGATCACTGAGCTCTCATCAGGAAGGCAAACCTGGGAGAACAGTATTTGTTTATCTCCACTGAGATCAAATAGAACTTAATGGCAAATTACAGTTTGAGATAACGACTCACACTGATGTCTTTCAGGTCTTCAGAGAAAGTTTGAGAATATGTAGGTAGTTTCCAAATCCCATAGGATGAAAAAAGAAATACAAGCCAGTCGATCTTGGAAAAGTATAACTTCCCCAAGAGTCTGAGCTAATTAGCTATATAGGTTGAGAGAGAATTGTACAAGGAGAGAGAAGGTTAGAAATACATTAGGTAGGCATGACGAAAGGTAAGAGCAATGATTATTGACAGAGTCTGGTGTCTGGTGTTAATAGGTATTAACTGCCACTCAGTAGAGATCTGTGGTCTAAAGTAGAAGCCTTGTGTAAGTCAGTGAGGGAGGGAAATCTGAGAGCAAGTTAGCTGGAAAGGTAAGCTTGAACACCCAAGAAACATTTACAGCAATTGTTCATCTGCATAACCATAGGAGAAAACTCACATATTAAAAATCAGAAAGAGAAGTAGAAATTAAGAGATAATATTCAGATAAGAAAAAATATACAGGGAATGTGAAGTGCTAGATATTAAAATAAATTTAAAATTTACAGTTAACTAAAATACTTACACTGATATAAGAATAGGTGGGCAGATATAAAAAACAGTGATTTAAATTGTAAAATATGTACATAGTCCATAGAGACAAGAGAGGGCTGTTAAACCGGGGCGGGGGGGTGATATTTCATAAATGATACATAGATGCCTCGCTCTCAAAATGTTAAGTACCTACTTCCCTTATATATCAAAATAAATTCCAGATGAGTTAAACAAATTAAAAAATGAATTACGCAAGAACTAAAGGGGAGTGTAGTTTATATTCACTCATTCTCAGTGTGAAGCACTCAGAAAACAAAGAAAGAGATTTTTGAAATATTTGACTCATAAAAATGAAATAAAAACTTCATTGTTAAAATATAAAAGTCAGACAAAAGCCTGCGAACAATCTATTATATTAAGTTTACAAGATAATAAAAAGATACTTAGAGAGGACAATACATAAAACAACAGTACTAATAAACATAAAATGAAAAAATAATGATAAAAGGAAACACAAAATTCCAGCCAACCTAACGGGAAAACACTTGAAAATTCATAGTTATCAAAACAATGAACGTTGTTATAACTATTAGGTACCCATTTTAACCTATCGAATTACCTAGGATTATAAACCACCAGTACCACCAGCCCTGCAATGCCTGCAATGTGCTGGTTAATCTAACCCAGGGGTCCTCCTCAGAAAGTTGTGGATGATGTAAAGACTTTTAAATGGCCTGATTAAGTCAGCAATTTCACTTGGAATTATTTATCCTAAGGGGAGAAATATCCCAGACATACAAAAAAAGAGTTGAATGCAAACACAGTCCTGGTAGAGTTGAAGACAAAAGTTAGGAGAGAAATGACTCCACACATCTAACACTAGAGAATGAGTAAATAGGGTTTGGCACAGCAATCCTAAAGAATAATGTGCAGCTCTAAAGCTCTTGTAAAAGGAGACTTACAGGCAGGGGAAATATCCCATATATAGTGTTGAGTGAAAAGTAATAACAGCACAATATGTGCAATATAATCCCTGTTTTAGAAAGAATGTATATATAAATAGTTGCAATGGAAGGATGAGAGGAGGAATGTTGTGTGTGTGTGTGTGTGTGTGTGTGTGTGTACGCACTTCCCTGTATTTTCTAAGCTTTTTCCAGAAAGCCTGAAATAATTTTATAATCGGTATTGATAAATATATTAAATAACTTTGAAAGAGAATGTGAAAACAAGGCAAACTTGATCAACTCTCCCAGAGTCTCAGCGTGGGGAGGATGAGAGGGTTCTGGGTAGCTGGAGAGAGAATCGTCCCTGCAGTAACTGACCAGTTAGTTACCTGTGTCACAAGTTAGCCTGATTAGAGTTAGGACCACTGCCTAACTTTCCTGTAGCGCTGTGCATTGCCTGGAAGAGGTGCCAGCCTGATCAAATCCAAGGCTTCAGAGGGCCTGAGAGGGATGGCAGCCACCACAAGAAGTAAACCACCACTTGAGGTTTTAGCTGCCTTGATTGACCTCCTTGGAGCCACCAGTCCGTATGCTCCAGGGCCCAGAATCACAGTGCCACACATAAATCCCTGTCTGTGACTGGAAAAAAGCAATCTGACTTATATGAGACAGCATTTCATAGCAAGCACGTACAGTGATTTTTTTCTTCAAAAATCATCACAGGTAAAAAGACTCCATTAGAAGTGGTGTCACCAAATCCAATTCTCTCTCCTGTTTCTAAAAGCAGCAAGAAATGTTAAAAGGCAGTGTAATAGAAAGCTGTTAGTTTGAATTCGTATATACTTCATTCCTCTGATAGGAAGTGAGTTCCACCTTTAACTGTGTGAGCTTCATGCAGAGAAGAGCTCAACTGATTCTCCACCACTACTCTGCTTAGTCAAACTGGCTCTTTCTGCTTTGACAGGAAAGAAGAGGAAAGCTAGCCATTAGCTAACAGGTAATTTGGGTTCATCTGCAGAATTATGCTAATAGAGTCTGCACCCAACCAATCTTGATACCTAGCAGAATGCCCGAAATATAGTAGAAACTCTGTAAATAATTTTGAATAAATAATTACATGATATCTACACTTTCTGGAAGGCAACTGGGATTATGTCCTATCTTAAATTTTCTTTCTATATACTCAGCTGGCCAACATGTGGGCATCTTGAATTTTACTCATTTTGAACATTCTGGTATCATTCTGCGATGTTTGCTTTTCTACTCATCAGCGTAAACCTTCTACAGCCAGTGAGTTGAGGTTTCCTGCTAGCTCCCACGTGTTCACTGGAAGGTCATGACACACTCACCGGCCCATTCTTCCTAACTGCACAAATGAGGAACAGAGTCAGAGTGCTGGTGAGAATTACTCCGGAGTGGGAATTAGGTTCTAAGTTTCCTTTCTCCTACGTCAACGCTCTATCAGATCCATCTTTCAATGAGCTACTCCCCAACAGGCAGAGCAGGGAGAGAACAAACTCATGCTTGTATGTAAGGAACCATTAAATTGTGACTTTTTTTTCTTTCCGTTTGGTCATGGCTTCTCCTAGATCATGGCCATGTATTTTTAAATAATCTGTTTAAGCAATTAATGCAAGTCATTCAAATGAGAAAAAGTGATTAGGTAGTTGGTGGTTTTGAACTGTGTGGTTATGAGTTAGAGCAGACTTATCTGTACATGCTTTTAGAATCTATGTTTCTAGGCCACACTTCCCACCCCCAGTGATACTTATTCAGTCAAACTGAGATGGGCCCTGTAAATCTATATTTTTAACTTGCTCCCAAGTTACTGAGAAAGACGATTTGAAAAACATGTTACCTGACCAGGGAAGCTGGCAGCATCTGATTTATTTATCCACAATATTTAATCCAATTTTGCAGAATTTACTTCATAAATACTGAATTGAATTTGTGTTTACTAGGGATATTGCATATCCCTTTAAAAGACAAAGACAATATACTCATTGGGAAGGAATTGGAGCTAAATATTTAAAATCGATGTGTTATTGGTTTATAACAACAATGGCCTACTTTTCTGATTTCTCTACTGTGATTCTGCCACCTACCCCTTTCATGTGCTGTAACTCAACATACTCCAGGAAAAGGAAGGAGATGAATGTTCAGAGACAGCACTTTCCCCAAGAAAAGATCCATCGGAATGTATCACTTGTGCTTGTCACACTTCATCTTGGGAAGGTCGTAGTAGGAACACTGAGCAGAGTAACAGTCACAACCATGGGGTTCCATCCAATTTTAGCACCACCTGTGAGCTGTGTGATCTTAGGTGAGTTATAACTTTTCTTAGCCTCAATTTCCTCATTTGTGAAATGGGAAGCAGTTGCTACATCTACTCTGAAGCTGTTAGGGAAAAATAAAGTTACACAGAGTAGAGTAAATGTGACGATTGTGTGTTTTGTAAATCCCAAGAATTATATATCTAAGTCGTTACTATGAGTATCAGGAGTCGTTTATTACTTATTTTCAAATACGTTTTTCCCATAATAATTTTTTTTTAGCTTTAAACTCAAACAAGTTTTGAAAACATGCATCTTAATGCACCTACATAATCTAGTTAATTTATCAAAACTTTCATTCCCCAAAAGTGTAGGGGGCAGACAAGAAAAAGAAAATATCAGCTTTCCTAGAAATGTACTATCTAAAATTATAAAATAGGGTTAGTTTCTGTCTCCTGAAACTTAGTCTTCTTAATGAATATTATCTTCACCTCTTTTATTATCCTACAAGTTTAAAAGTAGTTTACATCTCTTAATTTAAAAAAAAAGTCACCCACTTTTGAGATACACAATCAAAAAACACATGATTATCTGTATAATTCAGGATACATAATTGCATCCTCCCTGTTTTATTATATTTATTATGCCTTTTCCCCATCTTTGACCTCCAGTTGTTTAAAAAGTATGTGAATATATCCTAATGAATATATTAAATCTATTAGGTTAATTAAGCAGTGTTCAGCCTAGTGAGTCCTTGAAATAACAAATGCCACATGCCTCATCTTAGAAACTAGCTATTTCAATTTCATTCCATTAGTAATTTTACTGATTTAGTTTTCTCCTTGATAGAATATTGGTTTCTAATTTGCCTATTGCTCTCATCGGTCCAACATCATTTTTCTTTAAATTAGTCCATGTGTAGCCAAGTCTTTATCTGAACAGAGATGAAATGGGAGTTGTGCTAGTCCAAATATTCAGGGAGAAGCTGTGGCAGATTATGCTAACATCTGAACCTCAGTGAACCAGAGAGAGAGAAGGTTGGGTGGAAGTGTTCTAGACTGCTGTGCAGTCAAGAAAGTCTTCAGGGAGTCTTAGAGCCAAAGATGAATAACAAAGAAGTATCTTGTCTTCTAGTAAAGAGACTGCCTTAATATGTCCAACACTTTCAATTTTAGTCAGAAGTAGCCCATGAGAGGTATTGTCTTGGTGCAAGCTTACGATGGGTTTCAAATGGCAGCATCTCGAACCTTATGTTCTTTGTAGTAGGACCTCTGCAAGAAACATTCTTATGTTTAACTTCAGTAGCCTCCTGTGAATTTGACATCTGATGGGACAGCATTTTTGAAGGCCATTTAATCAGCCCCTTGAAAGAGAAGAGCAGAAAAAAAGGAGAGAAAATACATTGTTTAAAAGGGGGGTTGAAACTAATGCTGTCCAGGAATTCTTGGGAATAATTTGTTTGCAAACCAAAAATTTTGTGAAATTTTTAAAAATGGCTCTCACTATGAAGCCATCAGAGCTGATAAGATTCAACCCAAGAGGCAGCAGCAAGACCTTCTAACTTAAAGCAGTAAATAATTTGATTGAGATAAAGATTAATAGCTAAAATCATGTGAGTCAGTCAGAAGCACCAGAGACCATCAATCTCCAAAGATTAATAATGGTAAAAGACAACACTATGATAATCAGTTTCATAGTGATGGATCATGGGAGAGTTTAATGAGTGAATTTCAGGAGGAGATTTTCAATAGAGTAGACTAGACTTGGGGAGAGCAGAAATCACATGGCTAAACATGAAAGCAGGCTGTCTCCCTAGAGGACACATAGGCAGGAATACTATTTTCCTGTCTGTGTGCTAAATGCTGAAATATCTCACAAATTAGTGTCAGGAGGTTGAATGGAATCGGCTGCAGCAAAACGTGACTAGAGCAGAGAAACCGTGCTCACCACTCTAATTTAGAAGGCAGGGGAGCTGAGCCAACAGAATGTAATCGTGTCTTAATGTGCTCAAGGAGACTGAGAATCATTAGTCATTGTCTGAGGAGCACACGAACTGTTGTCATTTATGGGATTGTGTCATATTTCAGAGAGTAGGGGGCCATTGTCCTCAACTCCTGTCTTTGCCAGCTCATGCAGGTGGGAATCTAATTCTTCCCGCATGTTCTGAGTGTCCGCTAGGTAGCAGGTACTATGCTAGACCTGGGGAATAGAATGACAAATGAGCCTGGTCCCGGACCTCAGAGGACTTACAGTTTAAAAAGGAGAGACAGACACAAGCATAAATTATAATTACACAGAATTTGTCCTGGCAACATCTGGGAAGGATAGCATATGTTTCTGAGCATGGATTTTTAGAGAAAAACTGGCCCATAATTCTAGCCCTTGCTCTACCACATATGGCTATGGGGCTGTGCTAAGTATATCTAAGTCTCAGTTTCCTGATTTGCTGAATGCACAAAATCAGTTTTCACCTCATTATGTTGCTAGAAAGTTTAAATAAGATGAGGCAACTACATTCTTTAGACAATGCCTTGCACACGGTAATCTGCTATAAATTGTACATAATGACTGTGTTCCATAAATTAATAACTATCTTACCTATATTGTTATACACAAAATTAAAAGGCAATAGAATGTAAGGAGAAAAGAACTATTCCTTCAAGAAGGATGAAGCCCGGATGTGGACTGAGATTAGAGGAAAGCTTTAGAGAGGAAGAGATAGCTATTTGAGATAGCCTGAATAGAAAAGAATAAAACAGCAATGATGATCCCTTCTGCATGGAGCAAGAGAGAATTTAGACCTATTTTTCATTCTATTCACATTGGGCTAATTACATTATAAATTACTGTAAACCTGATGAAACAGTCAACCCCTCATAAGCTAAGAAGCCTCACTGCAGTCCTCAGGTCCCTGCAGAAAGAACTTTCAGATGAAAATGCAGGGGCTTTGATTTATTTGCTTTTTAATTAATCTAAGGTGTTAATTTTAGCTGGTGGAGTTAATTTTTCCTTTTGTTAATTTAATGGCCACCAACAAAGCAAGTAGTATTGTAGCAAAAGTTTGGAAAGACTATCGAGCTCTCTTGTGCTTTAATAAATATAGTGGCAAATAAAATGGCTTTCCTAGAAGGCACAAAAATGTAAATAATTTTCATAGATTGTCTCTGCTTCTCTTGGTGAGCAAAGAAAAGGCTAGTTCTGACCTAATCAGGTGACACTAACATCCGGACAAATCCATTTTGACCTTTTCTTGTCTCTTCTCTGAAAAAAAAGAAAAAAAATAAGCATCACTTTCTTCCAACAGCAAAGAAATACTACAGGTTTGGGGTTTGAGGAAGTTACAGCGTGTTTTCCTCTCTCTGGGAAATTATTCTGTTCCCAGGCCTTCCTTCCTTGTCCTCCATTATATAACAACCAATAGGCTAGGACTCTCCTTAGCTATAACAAAGACAATTATTTGTCAAGGAAATTAAAGCTATAGGCCACCTAATTGTTCTGAAGGAAACTCAGTATGCATCATATCTGCATGTCAGATCATTTAAGGAGGTGGAACACAGATGCTTGGTTTGTGCAGGCAGGATGTTCAAGCCTCTGGGAACAAAGCCCACATGGAGCTCTTATAACCAATGATCTAAAGCCATTTATGAAGGTCTGAGACATCCTATAGGGGGCCACCAGTATTGGTCAAAAGCCTGTACAGGAACCTGAATTTTATAATTTACGAAGACTGATGAGATAGTAGTCACAACCAGAGGACTCCTGAAACTTGGCCTTGACCCCAGACTTCATGGGTATTGGTTCATATGACATTGCCATCTATCTTTTAAGAATATTTTCTTACTACTTTTATCACCTACTGTAATTTCAAATGCTAACTCAAATTGATTGGTGGTGGCTGCATAAACCATCATGTTTAAAAAGATTATGAAACTCAGTGATGTCTGCTTGGGCATCAGTTAGGTCAGTGTGGGCCTCTGGGCTAGGTCTCTACTATCCACTTGCCACACAATCCTTTTTCTGGGTTTGCCAGCAATAATACGGCCCCAATTCTGAAAAGAATCTTAACTCTCAAAGTATCACCTATCTAATGGACCTACCCCTACACCATTTTGAAAAAAGGAGTATCATTCATACTTTCAAGAAATTCTAGAACTTTTATTTTCCTCCAACATAATTCTTATCATAGCAAGTTGGTCCTTACAGTAAACCTGTCCCTTTAGAAAATCTTCTGTCTTGTAGGAGGGAACTTGAAAAGCTGTGGCCTTGACCCTGAGTCTCTAAATGAAGTACAAGTTAAAACCTATATGAAAAAAATAGGAAGAAAAACTCATGCAGGCATCGAGGGGTTACCCCTATGTGCAGAGAAAAATTCTTTCCCAAAGCAGGTTAGAAACAGACACAATGAATTCAGCCTATCCACTTTTTAATGGCTTACATTATTAAAAACATTACTTATGCTTTTTTGCATGACAAAGAACATGAGTAATAATTTTGATAATAACTTTGGCTTTGATACACAAAGGAACTCAGTGTGAAAGTTATAAAAATACTATGTTTGGGGCAAAACTAGAGATTAGTAACACACTGAGAGATGAGCTATTCAACGGAGGAAGAAGTCTGCAGTATACTGTTTTAAAATTTAAATTTGGAATCCTAACGACAAGCTGGTGAAATGCTTAGACGGTTAGTTGTCCATTAGAATATTTGGTCTATGGATAAAAATGTGAAACTCCTGATCAGAAAAAAATGTATATACTTATTAATACATATAATACAGTATTTCTTAAAACCTGCCCCTACCATAATAGTGTTTCAATTTACCAAATACATTTGGAAGACATTCTTTTCTTAAAACCCAGTAGTGTGTGGTTCAGTGCAGACAATTAACACTTGAACTTTTATGATCAGCTTGAGTTGTAAGCACATCTTCTTTTGAATTGTTTTACAAGTGTCAACTGGTATTTATTTATTCAACAAATATTTATTGAACATCTACCATGTGCCTGATATTTCATTTAAGGGTACAGCAATAAATAAAATAGACCAGTATCTTCAGACCTTGTGGAATTCAAGTGTGGGAGGCAGAGGCTGAACAATATACATAATAAGAATATGCTGCATGTTAAGTATAAGTACTGAAGATAAGTACTATTCAAAGAAGATAAATCAGGGTAGGAGGAATCAGAGGTACTAAAGGTGTGGTGCACAATCTAAAAACAAGATAGTCAGTCTAGGCCTTCTTGAGAAGAGAACACTTAAGACTTGAAGGAAGTGAATGAACTAGCCATACAGTGCATCTCAGCCAGTTCTAAGACCTTGATCAAGTCAGAGAAAGCTGTGTATAGAGAGAATCTGAGTGTGGGGGAGACTTCGGCTTTGGCTATGCTAAAATTCAAGATCTGCCTGACTGAAGATGACATAAGACTTGGATATACAAGTCTGAAGTCAGGAATAAAAAATGTGTTAGAAATATAAATATGCACATTCTTGGCATACAGATAGCATTTAATACCCTGAGGCTTTGTGAGAGCTCCAAGGAAGTGTGTAAGGAAAGAAAAAAGAAAGCAGGGTTAAGAATTGCTCCCTGGAGCTTTCTAACATTTCCAAACTTGGGGGAAAAGAAAGAATAGCAAAGAAGATGGAGGAGGTAAGGAGCTAAGCAAGAGCTTCTGCTGTCCTGGAAGCCATTTGCAGAAGCTGTATCATGGAGGAAGACGTCATCAGCTGAGTCAATGCTACTACTAACAAGTCAAGAAGGATGAATGTGCAGAATCACCAGTGTACAGAGGGTAGGTCGCCAACATAATGATCTAAGTCTGGCAATTACCGCCCAGACTCACAGATCTCTTGGTTTTATATAATAATCTTAACCAATCTGAATGTAATTCATGACCCATCTCCCCAGGACAAGATCACAACCTAGCAGCTCATCTGCAGGACTGGCCGGTAGATGTGTTTTTCTGCTGTTTTGTTTTGTTTTGTTTTGTTTGGCCAGCAGTGTTTTCTAATTTTAAAACAACATGAAAGTTATAAAATTTTATACTTAAAAAAAAATGCAGATTTCTATGTTCTCCTAAGAACCAACAGTCCTCACTAGTCTAACCCATTACATTTCAGTGGCCGATGATAGCTGAGCCATGTGAGTTCCCTGGGCACCAGTGCACCCAACAACTTGTCAGTATGGGCAGGAGAACTCCCACCCAGTCAGCCTCTCCTATGTATCCAACCTGGCTGGTTACAGAAACACTGTAGTCTTCTATCTCTCTTTTAGGAAGTTTTTGTAATGGAACCAGATATCAGGTGCTACATAGATTTTCATCCATAGATGAAGTCTAATTTTTGGATGGTTTTGTATATGAATCTCAGTTTGGAAAACGTCCATTGTGTTCTGACAGATTTCTTCTAGACCAGCAGAGAACACTGGTTCTGGGAGATGTTAAGAAGTGTTAAATGGCAAAAAGATTTCATGTTTAAATAAGCATGGAAAACATTAAGTTAGAGTTATTTTTTCTTTCTTTCCTTTACTATGGGGCATTTAGAGGCTTTAAATGCTACTAGGATTCTTCAAGAGTTATGTCCTACACTGTTTCCCAAACCTGTCGGGCCAGGAAACACTTTTTCTGATGGGTGGAACATCTTGAGAAATGAGACCCAGAGGACACTCTGGGGAATGGCCACCCATGATGACTGGAACCATGTCTTCTTATTTCCAGAAGTCAACAACTTTAGTAGCGATTAAAACATAAATGTTCAACAATTTGCTGAATAAATTATGGAGAGGCTGTACACATCATTCAGGCAAAGCTAATGGGATTCCAAATTTAACTCCATATCTGGATTGCAGAAAATGGGGTCCTCAGGTCCCTGACAGTCTCCCCAGAGCAGTGCACGTTAGCTTCCTCCCAGCTGAGTGAGTCAGATGCCCTGACACAGGCAGCAGGGCCCTGCCTGTCAAACTGGTGGAATTTACAGCCTGGGAAGGGGTGCCTGCTGCAAAATCTTTCGTGCAACTGACCTTGGCCTGTGCGAAGCACGTGATCCTTGCCTCAATGTTAGAGTCATTTCTTGTTTCTCCCCCTTTGGCTAGAGGGCCACGGCAACCCTTGCTACTCAAACCGATGTTGCACTAAATTGAGAGACAGTCTCTGGCAGTAGATGACAGTGCTCAGCTATTGATGTTTGGTATTCTGGCTTTAGCATGTGGGAGTTTGGGTCCATTTGTGGAGGCAAGAGCCTAAATTTAAACCTGCTGTGAGGATGAAATGCCAGAGAAAGACATTTGCCTGGCGGTAGGCTGATCTGGCCTCCAAAGATCTGCATCTATTTTGTTCTTGCTTCTTTTTAAAGAGCTATCATTTACTCAGCACCAACACTCACTATGTGCCAGACATTTACTTTGCACAATAACCTCAGAAAGCAGATGTTGACCCCATTTTACAGGTACAAAAACCAAGGCTTGGAACAATTTTACCCATCTTGCCCAAGGTCCCATAGTAAATAGAAGGGCTCAGATTTTTACCTCAGGTCAAAACTGATTCTAAATCACCCCCATTGTTTAAGCAGTAATTCTCAAACACACTAGAATAGGCTTAGCAAAATCACATGGAAGACTGATGAAAACATCTTGTCCGAATTCTTTCAGGAGGTTCTCATATATAACTCCCCACCCTGCCCCAGACGTGGGAGGTAGAAGAGAGCATGTATACCTAGCAAAAGATTTCAATATAATTTTATCTAAACTATCATTATGCCTTCTTTATATTGTTTTTTTCTTCTGGTTTTCATGATTATTTTTACTTTTATGCACTGAAAATACATTGCCTCTATAAATGTAAAGGAACCAATAAAAAGACATGTCATTTAAAAATAGAATAAAATTAAAAGGTGGTAAAATGTTTTTTTAAAAAAAATAATTAATTCTCAGTAAAAGGTAATTATCAGTGTAGTCAGGAATTAAAACCATATTACCACATTTCTATGTTGTCTTATTTGGGGGTGATCAAATTTTTTGAAACCAGTTAGAGATGATAGTTCTACAATATTGTGCATATATTAAATGTACACTTTAAAATGTTTTTTAAATATCATTTGAATACTACCTTTTAAAAATAAAATATCCTATATTTCTGAACCACAAAATTGAATTTAAACATGCTTTACCCTGGAGAACCAATTCTATTCTGCCTAGCTGCAACTGTCCTGGGGAGCCATCAGTCATTTTCTGAAACCCAGGGTCAACAGCAACTTCCTGAGTTTCCACATGACCCATTGACCTTGGTAATATGGCAGCAGTATCAGCTCATTTGGGGCAAGGGAGAAGGTGCAACAGTGAATGTACCACAGCCACCCAGTTTTTAGGTCATTCAGTAACTTGAGTGGCACCAATTCTTATCCTTGTCCCAGTGTTCCTTTATAAACACACAAACATTCATGTCTAGACAAGTGTGCCATCTCAGCAAGAACCAGCTCCATTAATGCAGCAGGGGTGTTACAAAGAGTGGAGAGCCTGGTTCCTCAACTCTCCACTCAAGGAGTGACATTCCTGGGCTCTTATGCCTTGAAGCTACTCTGCTCTTACCTGGCATGTCCCTAAACCCTTTGTCTCCTGTGATAAACAGTTTTGATGGTTTGCTGTCCTCACACTCCTAACCCCAGGGCATCATCTACATGAGTCTCATCTGAGCCCTGCTCAGCCAGCTAACAATACCCATTACATAAACATGTTCTCATCACATGCAATGCTACACTTCTGAATCAATGTCACAGGCCCTGGTGTTTGGTGTTCAGCGGGAAGAGTATAATGAACATTGTCATCTACTACTCTGGGTGACCAAGAGCAAACATTTACACCATGTTCCACTAAAATTAGGATGCAGTTTCAGGCTATGGCATGATTTTATGCCTTGCAAGTCTAATGAGCTCATGTGGGGACCAAGGCCACAATGCTGGACTCATCAGCACTCTCCCCAGATTGTTTGTACTTTTACAAAGATCAAAACCCATACATAGAATGAAGGCGAATACCATGAAATGGCCCTATACTTTAATTTCTGTCCTGAAGGTCAAGGCTTTATAATAAGGCTCACAAAAGAGCAATACACATATTAAAAGAACCTCTCCTATATCAAAAGGAAAAAATAGGTCATTGACCATTTTAATAGGATCATTTCATTCTATTGGCCCCTGGTGCTAAAATCATATTGGAAATGGAAAAGTGAGTGGCATCTTCCATATTCACTATAATGTTCTAACAGCAGTGAGACTGAATTTAGGCAAAAATTACATGTTTCTGAAGAAGGCAGGAGAGGCCTATGAACACGATGTGTCTTAGGACAGGCTTCCTCAAACGAGAGCCTGAGACAAACTTTGTATGCAGATAGTTCCTTTGGCAAATGGACACCTAGAACAGGAGTGAGGGGCCAGGGAATAATAGAAAAGGGAAAGCCAACACATAGGCATGTTATTAGGTTGACCCTCTCCATAGGTGCTGTGATGTTTGATCCCTAGGACCTTCTGAGAAGCTTTCTGAAATGTACCTTAGACATATCCACCTGGGGAATGAGAAGATGAAGCACTTGTCCCCAGGTTTCAACCCCTATTTCCAAGGATTGCTCTAACGAACACTAACTCCTGGGCCTTTAAACCTTACAAGCAGCTCCAACAGTCACTCCAACAGCCATGATATCAGAGAAGCCCCAAAACAAACACAGGAGGTGTGTGACACACAGCTGAGCAAGATGCTGTATAGTTGTCACTGTGCAAAGCTGCTTGAAGCCTGTATGAGCTGGTTACAACCAAGGTAGAATCAGAAGTCAAGAGAATTTGAAGCAATGTCCACTATAGACTCTGAGGCCCACAGGCTTGCTGGTCACTGCTGGCAGAACAAGGTTGCACTTGTGGGAAAATACCCAAAGCTTTGGACATGAAGCAAAACTCTCCTTATCCTACCTTCTAAAGAAAAATTGCTCAAAATTGAGTGTTTGCTCAATTCTCTGAGCACTTAACTTTGAAATTTATTTTGATAAAGCAACAGGTGTTTCCTTGCTCCTTTATATTAAAAAACAACAACAACAAAGAAGAAGATTCTCAATTTCTAATACCCACTATTGGCTCCTGTCTTAAAAGTGTCAACATCACGGTTCAGGTATTGATTTTAGACAGAAAAGGTAAATACTCAGAGTTCAACCAGCATGGAAATGTGTACTTTCTCCTCTTCCTCAGATAGCCTCTGAATTGCCTCCTTTGCCATATTTCTTCTGCCCCATAACACAAATATTTATGATTCAACATTCAGAAGTTTCTTTTGTATCTTGTACACTAGCAGAATGAAACACCAGATGACCTATAAGCAAAAGGAACGCCATCTCAGGTTACATCACAAAGCCCAGGGGTTAAAAGTCCAATTGTTCATGAGTTTGGCATTCCCTTATTCAACTAACAAGTGATAGTCTTGTGGAGATTCATAAAAATAATACTTACTGAATAAATCTGGTTATTTTGCAGTAAGAGGAGTAAAAGATGAAATTCTCGTGATGTTGCTTAGGACAGCAAATTCTATAGTGGCTGTAGGTTTGTGGTGGAAAAAATAAAGTCTACTATGAACATTTTATGGCTTCTCTAGTTTTCTTGAATGGTCAGTAGCTAAATCCCCCCTCTTGCAATTTAAACCTGGTCTGTCCAATCTTTCGTTCTCAGCAGTTGAAAAGTTCTACCTTCAATACACATTCGCCAGCTAATGTAGTAGTGCCCCCTTGCTTTTTCATCTGGGGATTTAAATTGTTATTGTTCCATGAGATGTCCAGACACCCAGTTTGGGTTAGGGGCTTGATTTAAATGTGCTATCATTTTTGATTTTTCATATTACCTGCTTGTGCTGGCTGAGAGGACTCAGTAAACTATCAATAAGGTTCTGATCCAAGGAGGTCTAAATAAACCTCATGTCATGTGAGTAGCTGGAGTCTTCTTCTGGCCAAGTTTAGCAAGTTGAAGGAATGGAGTTGCCCAAGAAGTGATAAAGTAGGCAGAGCAGTCCTCTCCAGAGTTCTGCAACAGAGTCCTACTCTCACTAACATCTCCCTATTTGGAGAATAGCCTTGTAAATTGTCTGCCTAGAGATGCAATAGGTGCTAATGAGATGCTCTCCTCCCTGAGTACTTGACCACAAAGAAAACACAAATTCAAAGAGAATACTTGCAGTGAGTTTCTAAGACTGCCTTGTATACGTACAGAAGCACTCAACAAATGTTTGCAGAGGGAAAAACAATGGCATTCACTCCAGTATCTAGTTTGTTCAGCCAGTGCATGATTTTCTCTTTCTGTGATATAGGTTTGGTCTTTGGTTTTCTACTCAAAGATACACAACTGCCCACAGTTCTAGCTCAACAAGTGTGGTGCATGGGACAGTAGTCTCCAGAAATAGCGTGACTGAAAACCACTAACAGTGATTACTTCAAACTAGTGCTTGACCAATTTTTTTTTTCTCATTTGACTCTCATGAATTTGGGCTAGCCAGATCCTAGCAGTCAGGATGGGCTGGGTTATGCTGAAGTAATAATAAAATTTCAAATCTCAGTAACTTAGAACCACAAAGGTCTATTTCTCACTTAAACTACAATGCTCTGTATTGTTTGGAGGGGTGGGGCTCTGTTTATTGTAGTTACTCAGGACCCCTGGCTGATTGAAGGTTCATCTCAACTGTGCTTCTATATTCTCTATAGCTGGGGAAAAAGGAATACTCCCATGTCTTGCTCTGGCAATGAAATATTTCTGCCTAGAAGAGACATGCGCCACTTCCTCTCATATTTTATCATCCAAATAAGGCACAGGTCTCATCTAACTGCAAGGTAGCAGGAAGTGTAACCATCGTGTATGGGCAAAGAGGTAGTGGAATAGAGTACTTAGGAACAGGCCTAATAACTAGCACGCAGCTGTTCTGGCCTCACGAGAGGAGATCCTGACTTGTGATTTTTGTCTCTAACTCTGCTTGGTATTTAAAGTCCTATTTAAATCACTGAGAAGTACTTTCCATAGAAGAAAGCCAATGTGTTATAGTCATAATATGGCTTAAGGCATGACCCAGTAACCCAGTCTTAAATGATTAGGAAGTTCTTAAAGCTCTATCATATCTGCTGCCCCCATTCAATTAACAATGAGGCCCCTTACCCATACACATAGAGAAATAGAACTCTAAATAGGTCTGATCCCATCTGTCTTAGTGCAGCAATGATTTTGACACAAAAGTTTACTGTTAGTTGAAAACATGGGAACCAATTCTAGTAAGGTTTGGTTAAGTAATGTGTCCCAGAGGAGAGCTGGGAGGCTGCATGAGCAGAAAAGTCTCTATAGGACCTTTAAAGAGAGAAGCTAAGAGAAACAACTGCCAGGTAGCAAGTACCTTCACAAGGCTTATGCCCCTATCTGAACAGCAACACCAGCTCCACCTGACCAGGATGATCTCAGGGAGAGAATGCATCTCCTATAGCCAAGCTGAAGGGTGTGGTCCCTTACAACATTCCATGGGTGATAGAGAACCTCAGAAAGAGCTGCCGGGGCACAGGCATAGAAGCAAGCACAGTCCATTCTCTCCCTTGTCTCCTAAAAGGAGCCCATGTTCCCATCTAAAGGCATGGTCATTTAGGAGACTGACACTGCCCAGGAAATGAGAGGGAGGAAGAGAGAAGGAAGGAAGGTGAGAGAAGGGGAAGGAGAAAATATATGTAAGTCAATGTGTATATATGATTTTATAAATATATTATTTATTGCATATGTGATATATATTAAATTCCACATAGTGTGTGCTTAAGAATCCCGAGTTAATATTTCTGCTCTCTCCCTGGAGTAGGAGTTGTCAAATTATAGCCCGATAGGCCAAACTGGGCTGCTTTTCTATGGTCTATGAGATAAGAATACATTTTACATTTTTAAATTGTTGAAAAAAAATTGTGGAAATTTAGATCTTGTCATATAAATATCCACATAATAGTCTCCATTTTGCCTCTTGGCCTGCAAAGTCTAAAAATTCACAATTGGGTCTTTACTGTAGGGTGGGGGTTTGCTGCCTCCACCCTAGAGTACTAAAGAAAGCAGATGGCCTTGGGCACAATCCCAGGAACACTTTTGTTAAAAAGGAATTCTCTATGGATTATGTTGTTACAGGAGGCCACATTCTGTCCGTCTCAGAAATTTCATTCAGGTAAGGTGTTTTCTTCTTTTAAACCCTTCAAAGGGATAAGCTTCATGATAATGAAAAGCATCATCACCATTATTATTTACTTTATATATTGAGCTTTCTCATAACAAAAGCCTTCTGCTCTGAAATCTTATCATGAAGACACTGAAATTCATTTACACCGTCAGTTCTGGATATGACGAGTGCCACCTGCTGCTCTCCCTCTGCGCTGGTTTATCCTATTATGCTATTTATAGGGACTCCATGGCTGGAATAGTAAGGCCGGTGTTTCCTGTTTCTCTCCATCTGACAGCTGGCATGTTGTCTGATAACACAAAAGGAAAGAAGAAAGGTTGCATATCAAAATATTCTGAAGGCATTGTCTGTCAAACATACAGATACACAACATGGATAATTACTTAAGTTTTATTGCATTGTCCAAAATGAAATCTCTCTCACATGGGGACCATTTACAAATTTCAGGAAGAGAATTTTCCTTACTCCAAACTGTATATCTTTTCTTACTGTATCATCACATGTACTCATGTGTGCACACAGAAAACTCTTAAAATATTTTGCAAAAAATAATTTTTTACCTTTAACATGCAGAATGAATGGATACAGGTAAATTTCCATCCAAGAAATTATACTCCCACTGACTCTGATAAGTAAAAAATAAAATCACCATCTCCTCCCAAAATAGCAACATGGGAAACTTTAACTAAGATGAGGTCTAATGCAACAAATTCCTAGGAGTATCAAAGTTCAATTTGATTGAATAGAAGCTCTTTCCTAATCGAGTATCTTTCCCTCATGGGCCAGCTTTTGGGATCTAAGAGTTTCCCAATAAGTAAATATGTTAGAACTTCACCCTTTGAGTATTTGTATTATTACTCCATAGCACACTCCATAGCACTTTTATGTATTTTGGTGAACAAAAACTCCTTAAGGTAAAGGTGTTTTGTTAAGATGAATTCTCTCCCTACTTTGTCACTCATCACAGATTCTGAGACTGTGAAAGTCAAGTGTCAGTAATGGAATTTTTACCAGTGCCCCTTAGCCTCCCAGCCACTATCTTCTCCAGAAACTTTCCTTCCATTGTCAGCCCCTAGCTGCCTGGATGAGATGTGCTATCCAACCAGATATGGTTCTCACAGAGATTGTTCCTGACCTCTGATTTGTGTACCAGGGCTCCAGAGGGTTCACTGACCACATATAATCTCTCTTAGGAATTTGAAACAAAAGACACAGGTAAGTTCCCAGGTGGAGGTGAGAACTTTAGGAGAAGAGTACAGTCACAGTGGTGTTGAAACATGCCAAAGTCCTGAGGGCCTGAAATCTTAAAGGCAAGTGATTGAGAGAGAAGAGGTCAGATGTGCAGAAAAGATCTGAGAAAGAAGACAGAGGTAGGGGTCAGGCCATTCCCTGGAGCTAGATTCCCTTGGTGCAGCTAGATCTTGCAGAAATCTGGTTGTATAATGTTCCCCTGGATTCCTGAGGGGATCTCTGAATCCTTAAAAAAGAAAATTTAAACTAGTTGAGCAGATCTCTGTTCCTTTCAACTGGAAGAGCCTTTATTCAAAAGAGGACAAATAAGCTACCTGAGTCAGAGTCACCTGAGTTAAATATAACCCGACAGTGGTCCGCGTCCGAGACCTCCTTAATCAGAAGATGTTGGGGTTGAAAACCAGGGCTCTATGTTCTAAACAAACACCACATACCCCACTAGAATCTGAAAACTATTTTCCTTAAAGAAACATCTTCAAAGGCATTTTGCCTGTGGTGGCTTGGGAAAACATAAAGAACCCCATTCAGTTTTCAGAACATGTCATGGTCACATTATCTTTAAGTCTTTAAAAAACACTGCAGTGATGATAGCTGGTTAAGTTAGCACGCAAGCAGCTAACACTTGTGAAAATCACTACTTATTGCTGTACTGAATTTCCACTGTTCTTCAGTGAGCATATGCATATTCAAATCAGCATCATATGCACCAGACACTGTGTCACATGCAGCTTCTATTTTCCCTTCTGTCCATAGACTGTGTCATAAAAAAGTTGTCATGTAATAATTGTGATTATTTCAATGCCAATTGAGTGAGAAAGGTGATACCAAATTATTTCGAGAATCACAGAATTACAGAGCTTAGTCTTCTGACAAATATTCACAAAGTTTCTGCCCAGAACTCTGCTAGGCACAAGGGATACGAAAATAACTAAAATGCCAAGCCTTCACCGACGGGGATGACAATCTAGGGATTGGGGTTAGGACAGATCTACAATTTATTAGATTATTTGTTAGAAAGAGCTGTGGTCGCTAAAACAGAATATGACATATGTATAATGTGGACATGGAGACAATGAGGTTGACCCTACAATAGGGGAGGGACAGAGAGGACATCCTTCCAGATTCCACTCAAACACAGTCTGGTAGAGCAAGCCTACATCTGGGTGGGGCCATTTGCTTAATTCTGGAACTGGGAATTAGGAAGCATGTTGGCCTACAGATAAACTATGTTCCTTAAACTAGCTTTCATCATAAGAAAATAGATTGTATAGTCTCCATTTGTCATCTCCTGTGTCTTATTACTTAGGATGGTCAAAAATCAAGAGGATGTTATTATATATTGGGCTCCCTCAAAGATGTCAATGTAAAAAAGAAGTTAATAAGTAAACATTTTTTTTTTAGAAGTTTCCTACATTTTGTTCATTTAAGAACTATTTCAGTATCCATGATACTGAAGACCAGGCTATGCCCAAAGTTGTACAGACCTTATTATTTAGAGCTTAGCAAAAGAGGGAAACACAGACATGAACAATAAAGGTATAATATGTATGGAATAAGTGTCGCATGTAAAACATAATAGAGTGGCATGGAAGTAACAAGAAAAGAGCAATTAATTCCATCTCACATATGAATCAAATTCTCTAAAGACAAGATATCTGATCTATACTTCAACATGAATTAAAATTTGAGACTCTAAAGATTCAAGTTAAATGAGAAAAAAAGTTAAACAATTCTAAGAATATATAATGTATGAGTTAACTTTTGCTATGTAACAAACCACTCCAAAATATGGTAGCTTAAAACATTGATCATTTCCCATAATTCTATGGGTTAGTTCAGCAAGTCTGGTCTGAGTTGGCTTGCCTGGGGCCATGTGGCCTAGGAAGACCTCACTCCTATGACTGGGGCCTTAGCTAGGATGGCTGAGACAGCCAGGAACTCTGTCCTTACAGCCTCCCATCCTCCAGGAGGATAGCCCTAGCTTGCCCCTATGAGGGCAGAAGAGTTCCCAGCAGCAAGAGAAAGCAAGCTCCAATAAGCATGTTTTCAAACTTCTTGTATCACAATGGCTAATACTCTATTGGCCAAAGAAAGTCATAAACCCAGAGGTGGAGAAATAGATTCCCTCTCCTGACAGGAGCAGAAAGTCACACTGCAGAGTATTTATGCATACATGAATGTGTGGAATGATCATAGTTATCTTTGAAAGTAATCTGTTCCACATATTAAATATACCCATCCCTGATTAATCCAATTATTTTTCAGTTGGGACAGGAGGGGAGAAAGAGTATGAGAAAAACATAATAACATGTTATTTCTAAGTGGAGTCTAACCCATTGTCATCACTACCTGCACTACCATCACATACTTAAATAAAATTGAAAAAAAAAAACCCACAAGGTCAATCTAAAGGTCAAACATTCCTTTAAATAGTGTCATTAAAGTCACCTTTGAAACAGGAGTAGAAGAATGGTATGAGCAGCTGGAAGACAACTAATTTAAATCCTATTTAATATAAAAAAAAAGAAAACCCAAACTGGAAAAACTTTTTGCAGTTGAGAACCATGAAGGGTTCTTGACTGGCAGGTCCAGCAGCCAGTAGGTGCTAATCGACATTTGCTGCTGATTTTGTTTCTACACTGAAAATGGGGATCCTAGCATCCTGCAGCCATGCCGAACATCTACTTATCCTGAGTTCTCCACAGCTGAGGTTGCACTTTGGTCAGAATGTTAGCAAACTGAGCCTTGTCACAAACTTTATCAGGCACTAAAATTCAATATCTGGAGTCCTCTTCCCACCCAGAAGGTGAATTGATATTGAATTGAACCCTTCTTGTGCTGTTACAAAATAAGCCCTTAAAAAACAATGAGCAAATGGAAAATAGAGTGTCTTTTATTGATTGTGATGTTTCCACTTAACTCGATTCCTGCAAGGGAGCTTCTCCATGGCACATGCGCATTGAGCAAGGGCATCGCCACAGTCGATAATTCTGAGGAAATGGACGGACTAGTCTGCCTAATGAGTCTCTTCACTTTCCTCTACTGGGATCCAATTTGGGATTAGTCGCTCAACAGATTTTTCAACAGTTGCTCTGGACTTTGCCTTCTTTCAAAGCAATTTGGTAAATGTCAGCTGAGTGTCTGGGCTTCCTTTCATGACGAAGAATTTTTTTTTTTTAAGACCTAAGGTATTCTTTTGCTTTTCTTTTGAACCAGTGGTAGTCTTTGATCTTTGTATTAGTTTATTTTCTCAGTATGTCCCTAGCAAAATACACTCTCCTGCACATCCCTTCCTTCCACGCACAGGAAAAAATTAGTCCTTGAAGTATGCTCTCAAAATGAATGTTTCAATAGTTCCTGAAATACAACACCTCACCCCACTTTCAATATAATTTTTAATAACTTTCAATTTGTGAATAAAGTTAGATTTACAGAAACATTGCAAAAGAGTACAGATGGTTCCTATACCTCTTGAGTTTCTTCTAATGCTTTCACATTACTGTGGTACATCTATCAAAACCAGGTAACCAACACTGATACATTATTGTTAACTAAAATCCGAACTGAATTTGGATTTCACCAGTTTTCCAATTATATCCTCTTTCTGTTCCAAGATTCAATACAGGGAACCACACTGCATTTCATCCTTAATTTCCTCTGGTCTGTGATGGTTTCTCAGTTTTTGTTTCTCAGAATAACCTTCACATTTTGAAATGTATTCATCAGGTATTTCATAGACCATCCCTCCATTCAAGTTTGTGTGATGGTTTTCTAATGATTACCTTGCGGGGATAGGATTGGGAGAAGAAAGGCTACAAAAGAAGCATGCCTTTTTTATCACATCACATCAGCAGTATATGCAGACAGTGTTTGCCAGCTTTCTCGTTAGTAAATTATTTTTTTTTTAAAGCAGGTAGGTCTAAAATGTAGCAGTATATTCAATTTCTAAACATTGTTTGCTCAAGATACCAAATTTTCAAGTGCCACTATTGTTAGTCTCTTTAATAGTAGGCTGAGAGAAGCTGAGTAGAAGGTTGGAAAGTGTTAAGGTGAGAAAAGAGGACAGAAGAAAGTTGTAATCTTATTCCAAATTAAGCTTTTACTTCCGAATCCTATACTAAAAAAAAAAAAAGTTCTTTCAAATCAGATACTAATCTTTGACAACCAACTGGTTGATGTCAGCCTTACAAACCTTTGTTAGTTAAAAAAGCAAGGCAAGCTGATTCACACTTCCAAATTCTTTAGATATTTTAAAATGAAATTACTAATCTCCAAAGTTGAGTCTACTTTATATTTGAGAAAAATTGAGAATATTGGTCTGCATAACTACTTCAATAGCTCAGAGGGCAGGGGGAAGCAAAAAGAATAGTTTAATCTATTAAAAATCTTACTGATGTAGCACCTAGTACATAAGTGATATCCCTTATCTTTACTTGATTGTAGCAAAATCTGTCCAATGCTAGAGAGCCTTGATTCTCTAACCAGCTGCATTGACATACCTGGGAGAAATGCAGGATCTCAGGTCCCACCTGAATCAGAAGCTGCATTTAAACTAGATCCAAGTTTTTTGTAGGCGCATTAAATTTTGAGAAGTGCTGCTTTATAGAATACTACCCATGAGAAAGAGCAACATGGAGCTAATACAAAAATATGTATATGGGCTTTTGTCTATTTTCAAGCCAATGATAACAGAAGTTTTCAAAGCACTGTTTACTAATGAAATTGATGGTATTAGTCTGAATTATGCTATTTTATTTACCTTGCAAAAGCAAAATTGTTCTTTTGAAAAGATATGCTAATTAGTTACATTTTGAGGCAACCCATGCACAAAATTATATCCTTTAACATGATCTTTCTTTAAAAAAAATTAACGGAAAAATAAAGGTCCAAAAAGGACTCAAAAAAGTATTAGCCATAAAAAATAATTGGACTACATTAAAATTAAAAACTATTCATCAAAAGACCATGAAGAGAGAAAAAATATGTAGAGTATTTGGGATATGATGTTTGTAATCAATATAACTGATAAAATATTTGGAAGGTATAAAGAATTATAAAACAAGAACAAATAGAGAATCCAACATTTAAAATGGGCAAAATGTATGACTTTTCACAAAATATATCTAAATGATGCTACACAAATAAAAGATGGTTTAATCTCACCATAAATAAGGAAACAAATTAAAGCCACAATGCCAATCCACTACTACTCAACCACTAGGATGACTAAACAAAAACAAAAGTAAACAAAAAACAAGATAACTAACATTACCAAGAGTCGGCGAGAGTGTGGAGTAGTAGGAACTGTGTGTGTTAATGATTCTGAATAAAAATTAAAGGTCTATAAAAAAATGAAATATAAAAACAAGTGAAGCCACATATATTGAATTTCATCTTATAATTGAGAGACAGGAGAATTTTATGGTCCCTAGTGTTCTTGTGACAAATTCTATCCTTACTATGCCCTATTACTAATACTCCCAGCAAGCATTCTAGACCAGTTTTTTTTTTTTGAATCATTACATTAGTTTTAAATGTGCCTCACTATATCCAGACCCAATTCTTTCATGAGCCTCTAAACCTTGGCTCCTCCTCAGATACCTGTCCCTTCCTGCCTCCACTAAGCGAATGTCTCCTAACACTCGGGCTGACAGAATGTGTAGATCAATTATGATTTGGGAGAAGAATCTACTCCCTGGGCCGAGATGCAATGTTTATCAAAGAGACATGACAAAAATCACCCTAGAGACAACTTTTCTTAATAGGCGATTCTTCTGGCACCAGAGAAACCAACCTGGACCTCAACTCGAATATCCTGCCGACAACCTGCATTTTGACAGCTACAATTCTTCCTTTTTCAATTTCAATTCTTATTGATTTTCAAAATTCTCATTTCAGAGATGTATGCCATCATTGTACTACAGTGTTTAGCAATTTATCTGTGCCTGCCTTTATATGCTAGATTGATTCTTCTCTACTGATGCTGCACTTCGGTGAACATCAGGTTGCTACTCTCACAGGGAGCTATCTCTGATCACAAGCTATTAAACAGACATTTCACCCTCTCACCTGAGGAAAAACACTCAGCTGAGCCTACCACCCAAGGAAGTTCACATTTGCTAATGAAGGAGCAGACAGACATGAACTACTTCTAAGAAAGACATAAATTATGGGGAAGTTGAATACAAAGCAGGCAAAAGGAGAGAGACTACTCTGTATTTCTATTCAAAATGCTCAGATTTCCCTGTGAGAAGTCAGAGAAAGAACCACATTGCATGATTAAATATTTGCTTGGTGCTGGTTATAAGGCCAAAATGGTGAGCATTTTTTAACATGTGCAAATAAACAGCTAGAATTGATTTTAGGAAGCATGGAGATGGCAAATTAAATGAATTTGGAAGAGAATACATTATTTTACTGGACAGTTTATCTAAGAAAGAAATTCTAGAGTAAATAGTGAGATTTACTTGAAGTAAATTAAAGCACTCATGGTGAACGTACCATAAAAAAAAAAGTGCTTCAAACTTTGGAGATTAAAAACATAACCAAAACATTTATGGATTACAATAATCACTTTTCCTCATTAGCCCAATTTCAACTATTTCATCTGTAGTAGCTATAATTGTGCTTCCTTTCTGTTGGTGAAGTTTCTTCATGTGAACACTTTTCCTCACACTTTCTTCTGATTCCATTGGAAACTGTTCCCAAATTCCAAATAGCACTGAAGGGCTGTCGGTTACAAGTTTCCTCTCTCACCACCTAAATCCCCTTGGACAAATATTGCATGTGATATACCTATGCACCACCCCACTCCCCACCCCGGCAAAAAAAAAAAAAAATCCATTTATTAGAATTTCTTATTTAACTGGGCATGTTTGTGACATACTTATACTAAAAATTTATTTGTTGTTTATCTAAAATTCAAATTTACCAGCATTTTGTATTTTATCTGTCAGCCTAACAACCTTACAACCTTTATCTGAGCTCTTATTCCATAAGGCAGCACTTACCAAATGCCATCTTAGTGTCAACCAGCTGAGAGGCTCAGGTGAGCCAAGTTGTTCTTAACTAGTTTTAGGGTAGAGTTCTTATTCTGACTTATCTTTGCTATATCTGATGAGCAACCCTAACTAATGAGAGCACTACTGCTGAGAACAGATATTACCAAGAAAAAATACACACACACACACACACACACACACACACACACACACACACACACTAATTAGGGAAAGAGTAGTCTGTTGTTGTTTTATTGACAGAATGACTATCTTAGGATGTTTCTACTCTATCATGAGAAAATGGTGCTTTGGTTTAAAGAAGGGTCACCTTTCACAACCCAAGACATAATGATGAAAGAGACTGGAACCGCACAGGAAGAGTGAATGAGGGAGATAACCAAGAGTGCAGAGTCACTTTTGCTCCTACACTCATCCAGGGTGACCACTTGGCTCAAAAGTGATCTGTTTCCAGTGCTGTTTAGTTTGAGCGGAAATGTGTAAGTTTGTGTCTGTGTACTTGCCCAGGCATGTGTGTTCTTAGAAAAGGTGTGTCGTAGAACTCCCAGCCTCCTCTCTACTCCTCTTAAAAACCATTTAAGGGCCTGGAAATTATACTATGATAGGTCAGGTTTTCTTTCCTCTTCTCTCAGCATCTTTTATTCAGAAGCATTTTATAATCTATACATGCACATCAAAAGGACATCCTGGGGTCAGCTCTCTACAGTCTTTAGTGAAATTGGCTCAGCAGTGCTCATTTTCTTGACCTGCTGCATCACCTGTATAGCCCCATACAAGGAGAGTGACATTTAGATTCACTTCTTAAACTATCCTAACAATGTACGTAGGGGATAGATCTGCTAATGGGCTGAAATTCAAAATTTTCAGATATTCTTTATGCAACGTTGAGCTATATGCTGCATAAATGACCCATTTTACAAATAAATCTTTAGGACCCTGCTCTCTGTGACAGATTAAAAAGGCAAAGTTTTACCTTTCCCCAGCACATATTAAGATACACAGTCGTGAGGTGAGCAGAGAGGGTACACAGTTGGAAATATTTGCACAAGTGAAAGATCCACAAGAGACATAGCGTGAGCTTGTTGAACTAAGATGGCCCTGAAATGTGGAATTAGAGCTTGAAGAGTCCTCAAATATTTATCAAAAACAATTAACTGAAAAGGCTGAACTGGGACTTTTTCAGACTTGGAAAATTTGAGTCTTGAGAACTCTTGATGATTGTCATTCAAACAAATGGCAACATACAATACCTAAAACATTTTATATTTTTAAATGTTTCTTTTTATTTCCTCTGATTTTTTAAAGTAAACTTTGAAATATGATTAATCTGATGTTTACATGAGGTGATATTTAAAAATGATCGGGCAAAATTTTCATTGCCACAGAGCTAATAAAGAATACTAACTCCAGGTTTTCTGACCTGAAAGCTTTTTCTAACACATGTTACAGACACTGACTATGTCCCATGCATGATTCTAGACACTTGAATAGGATAGATACCCTACTGCCTCAAAGAGCTTAGCATAATGCCCCTTTATATACATTAAAAAAGTTTAATTCAGTATTGTGAGATATACAAACTTCACATACCTTTAAAAAGCAGAAATAGAAAACAAAAAGATATTTGATATAATCAACACGTACTGAATCTGGAGTTCTTAGTGGCCACGAAAGAAGAGAAGGAAGAAAAGGAAAGAAAATTAGAGGCATGAGAAGAGAGCCAGTGAGAGAAAATTCTGATGGATGGGGTAAAATTCAGTAGAATTCAGAGCAAGACAATATTTAATACTCAGACATATTCACAAGATGAGGACAATTGTCCATCTTCTTGCCTTTATAGTTTTCACCACTCAAAGGTTCAAACACATTTCTCCAGGAATATTAGTTCTCCCTTTGTAGTGCTCATGCTACAGAATATTCTCCTCCAGAAGTCTTAACCTCTCCTACCAACTCTTTTACCACTAATTATTCTTTTCTCATAACTTAGGTTTCTTTCTACTTACACCAAACAAGTCAGTCCTAAAACTGTGAAGTCTTTGAGGCTAAAATCTATTTCTGATTTATCTTACTAAATAGCTTAGAGCATCTTCTAGGTCCTCAATAAATCTTCACTAAATTGAGATTAAATTGAAGTTTCTCATTCCTAATTTGCCATCTCAGGTAAATAAATCAGACCCCTACTTAAACAAGATTGATTTTTATATCCATCATGCCAAAAACTGTTCTAGTCTAATAAATTAAATATATACATTGAGTTTTTATCAAGGAAAGATATTTGACTAGATTCTAGAGAGAGAAGATGAAATGAAAAACTCAGAAAAATGCCCTCTAAGAACTTACATTATATCCCTCTCACAGTGATTCCCATGTTAATTCAGAATTCTCTGGGTCAATCCTATCTGAGTTATCCAGGGACAAAATTGCACATTGAGCCATCAAGATTGTCTCTATCTTCTCACCTGCTAATGAACTTCACTGAAAGGTGAGGAGGGAAAAGGTATCAGCCAGGTTCATGTGGATCACCTGGCTTTCATTCAGCAATATGCTGATGGGAAGACTACATGCCAAATACTATGGTCTGAATGTTTGTGTCCCCTCAAAATTCATATGTTGAAATCCTAACTTCTAAAGGTGATGGTATTGGTAGGTGGGGTCTGTGAGGAGTTATTAGGTCATGAGTGTGCATCCTTCATGAATGGAATTAATGCCCTTATAAAGGAGACCCCACAGAGCTCCCTGGCCCCTTTCACCATGTGAGGACACACAGCGAAAAATTTGCAATCACCTTGCCATGCTGGCACCCTGGTCTTTGACTTCAAGTCTCCAGAACTGTGAGAAATATATTTCTATTGTTCACAAACTACCCAGTCTGTAGTATTTTACTATAGCAGTCCAAATGAAGCAAGACACAAAATAAATAAAGACTGGAAGAAAGTATAAGATAAATAAATAGATATCTGAGATGAACATAAAAATCAACAGTGCTACTTTATAATTAGGCAATTTTCTTTAAATAAAAAAGATGACAATTTACCAAAGAAAAACCATGGAGGATGTTCTCTACCTTGTATGATACTTTCCAAATGAGGATAAGAATTCAGAGCACTCTCTAGGATATCTAGTCTATTGTTGATGTTCGAACAAAATTTTCCTCAAGTGAGATAGAATGGAGAATAAAAATGAAGTACAGTGATGCATTTATGGTTCTCATTTGTGTTTTTTGTAGGATGCTGAATTATGAAGAATCAAGGCTTTTCCATAGTCATCAAGATAAAGATGTTGTAACCATAACCTAGAATAATAAATCTCTTGGCTGTGCCAAAGAGGAGGCAGGACTGCAAAGCTTTTGCAATTAAAAGAGATTTTAATCAAACGGTGGTATGTCCATTCAGTAGATTATGTAGCAATACAAAGAATGAGTAGGTGGAGCATAGAGGATTTTGATGACAGTAAAAACAATTTTGTATACTCTAATAGTGATTATGTGACACTGTAACATTACACATTTTTCAAAATCCATAGAATATATAATACAAAGCATAAACCCTAATGTAAATGATGTGCTTTAGTTAATAATGTATCAATATTGGCTCATCAATGATAAAAATGTAACACACTAATGCAAGATGTTAATAACTAGGTGGTCTGGGGAGTGGGAGAGGCTGAGACCAGATATATGGGAACTCGGTACTTTCTCCTCAATATTCCTATTAATCTAAAACTAAAACAGTCTACTATATATTTTGAATCACCCTATAAAAATATTTAATTTACTAAAATAAAAATTTCAAGAAATCAAAATAAATATCATAATCATAAACCTGTTTTTGGCAGGGAAACTACAGGGGTGTGGTCTATAGCATTCTTATTGTCTTATTCATGACAGATGGTGTGAATTTTGAGAAGCAAAAAGGCAAGTGTTAAAAACTTGCAAAAAGATAAAAACAAAGGAAAATCCTCACAAGCAGCACTGGCTCATTACATGGCAACCAGAGAGGTGAGATGGAAAAGCAATTTGAAAAATAACACAAAAAAACATAATAAAAGGTCATGATAACCACAGTAAAATTACAGGTGCAAGAAAAATATGCATTAAAAGGGAGAAAATGTAAAGAATTCAGAGAAATGTTTTGAACAACTGTATTTTCTTTATAGTTTCAAACACAGAGCCACTGCAGCTGTATAGCACTGTGCAGTCAAAGGGCATTATTTGAAGTTTTCATAGTCTTTCAAGAGTGTAAGGAAGGGGACTATAGCAGTCTGTAACTTGGCAACTTTTCAAAACTTTCTAGTGCTCTCCCACCCCTGGTGATTTTTTTCTCACCCACTCTCAATTTTGCCTTCAGTAAGAAAAATTTTTTCACATTAAAATGGTTTTCAGACACACTCTTCTTTTGATCAGATAAGGGCAATGAGATGAACTACAACAATTCTCACTTGGTTCCTAATCCAACTTTACTTCCACCCTGAACAAGTAAGCCAGGCAAGGGGTGGGAAGAAAATGAGTAACTGAAATTGGTTCCTCTTCTGCCACCCTCTACATTAGCTCAGATGCCCACAAATCTTACTGGGGAAAAATGTGATATAATTAAAATGAATAAATATTTCATCTTTGTCCCAGGCTTCTAGCACAGAGCTCCTAAAACCCATGGAATCTTGAGAGGGTTACAAGTGTCATTTGTATGCTGATGAGAGGATGGGTAGTTGGGGGTTCTCAGATAGCTTCAGAATGGGGGCTAGTCACCAAAAGACCAGGCATAATTAGAGAGTTGGAACTTTCAGCCCCAACATCTGACCTCTGGGAGGGGGAGGGAATTAATGATTGAGTTTAATCACTAATGGCCGATGATTTAATCAACTGTTCCTGTGTAATAAAAGCTCCATTAATAGTTCCAAATAACAGGATTTAGAGAGCTTCAGAGTTAGTGAACACTTACATCAAGGTGCTTGGAGGGTGACAAACCTGGACAGGTCATGGAAGCTCCATGTTTCTTCCCCCATACCTTGTCCTGTATACCTCATTCATTTAGCTGTATCCTTTACAATAAATGGGCCACTGAAGCTGTAGTGTTTTCCTGCATTCTGTGAGTTGTTCTAGCCAATTATCACATCTGAGAAAGGGATTTGTAGAAACCCCCTGAATTTATAGCCAGTTGGTCAGAACTAGTGTCAACCTAGTATTTTCAACTGGCATCTGAAATGGGGGCAGTCTTGTGGGACTGAGACCTCACCTTGTAAGATCTGTTGCTTACTCTAGGTAGATAATGTCAGAATTAATTTAAACTGTAGAACACCCAGCTGATTTTAAAGAATTTATTGCTGGTGTCAGAAACACCACAGAATGACCTGTTGAGACTGAAAAATGATGTCTCAGGGAAAGACTGAAAACAGGTGTCTAAGGGTAAGATAAAGGTTAAAGTAGGTTGTTGGCAAAAATTATAGACATCTATATCATGTCTTCAAGGATATGACTCATTGCTTCTTACTCAATGGATGAAGAAAGATCTGGGCACCCAAGGTGAAGAAGGAATGAAGTTAAGTAAAGAAAACTGAGAAAAACTTCTTCTACAATACCCTGAATCAGTTTGGGTAACTTAAACTCTTCTTGGTATAGAACTAAACACAAATGCACAAAAAGCATCTGCTAGTGAGATTGAAGCCTATATTTACTATTCCTGAGAAAGAATAAGGTTCTACAGGAAATTTATGAGCACTCAGCAGTCTTCTCCAAACTGGGGTTGTCACTTACTACAAGGGTTATGTAATTGATTTAGTGGATCACAGCATGTCATTCATTTGATTTCAGGACTGTTTAATTTAGGATTTGTCTATATGTTTGTTTAAAATATTACTAAAATAACTGATATTAACTTTTGTTTTACCATATATAATATGGATATTATTTCACAAAACTATATATTATAGTGGAACAAAATTTGAAAAACAGTGCTCTGAATGGAATGTGAGGTAGTTTGAAGTCACCAGAAATCGATTATGAGAATCTGTTTGGTTCCTTCACTTTTTACAGTTCTTGTCCCACCCTACCCCCAGCTTGAATGTAGGAGCTCACTCCACCTCAACACTTCCTGGTGGAATGAGGGAGGCAGAGCATTGTGTTTCTTCAGCAAAGGAGATGATTCTCATGTCTTCTCATTTCTGATTAAAAGGAAAAGTCTCCATGCAACATGTTCTGGACCTATTCAACAAATCTTGCCTTTTGTGGCTGATATTTGATATTTTCTACTTTACCATAATTAGGACCACTAAGAGCCAGAGAATTGTGAACTGACTGTACTGAAATCTGGAACAATTTAGTGTAGCTCTTGAAGGCATAACTGTGTAGGGATGGGAAAACATTTTCCTCTACCCAGCTTGAATTCTGACTGGAACCCTGTAAATTAGACTCATAAAGAACAGATTAACAAGAGAAAAACAATTATTAACCTGTGCATCACAGAAGAGTACCCAGAGATGAGTAACTCAGAGGGGTGGTTAGAACTTGAACTTATAAGTCATCTTAACAAAAGAGCAATACATATTCAGAGAAGAGACAAGACAAAGGAAAAAGATTTTGAGCTTCCAGGGGCAGCAAACTGTGAGAAGACAGATATATTAAACTAAAATAAGGGCAAATATTAGCAAAGCTTGTCATATAGGTTCCCCTATCTATCTCTGGCTGATAAAATTTTTAAGTTCTTTGCAGTGATTAAATTGAATACTTCCTGGTAGAGTGTATAGAAAATATACCTGTACAAATTTATATGCTGGTTTTAGCCAAATAGGGGGAAGGCAGAGAGCTTTTCTCATATCTGTTGCCTCCAGTTCAAAATAATCCTTATGCCAAAATGGCATCTTTTGGTATGACATTCTGCTCTCCTTCAAGTGAAATGTCTATGAGGAATGGCCTCATGGATTATCTTTTAAAATGTTTTTTGAGGTCATACTATCCTCAGACCAAAAGCTATTAAAATTAATGGATGTGTTTATTCTCAAAAAGCATCTAAAACTCTCAAATAGCTTTGAGCACAGAGCTGGGAGATTAAAAACTTCTCTGGAGTCAGGACTAAAATGGTCTTAATAGTACATCATGATCCTTCATTGCTGGCTGGATTATGTCACATTGGTAAGGAAATACAGGTGAGGTGGGGCAGAATAGAAAATTGGAAACTTTCTGAAAGAACAACTAACATTTATTAAGCATTTATGTGCCAGATACTATTCAAAGGGCTTTATATGTATTTTATGATCTAATCATTAGAAGTCTACGAAAATTATTTTTCCTAATTTATAGATGAATCCCAATATCCCATTCTTACCTCAATTTCTAGGAACTACAATAAAAATAAACCATTCTCTTGTTAAAAGACAACTCTAGAGTTCATGGGTATAAACAAAGCAGAATACTAGAATTTGCACTGTTAATAAGAAAGTTTATTTCCCCTATATTTATCAGATAGACAGTAAGCTTTATGTATGAAAGGCAACAGAAATCTCAGTGAAAGGCGGAAGTCTGGGATCCTTTTGAAAATGATTCATTACATGACTTATGCCAAATCTAGAAAATGTGTTCAACTGGACATGTAGTATATTTAAAGTTAATTTAGGGGTAGCTTTTCATATTATTAGGTAGAGAAAACAGAAATGTTTCTAACTGTACTCTTTTTTTTTTAGTTTTGATTTTTAATATTTTATTTTCTTACCATTCTATTAATACAGTTTTATAATAAAAATTCTTCATTTCCAGTTTTAGTGCAATGTATTGTTGTCCTGTCCATGGCTGTATTTTTTAAACATTGACTGGTGGTAGCCCTCAGTGAGTACTTGATAACTGAATAAAGGAATCTACATTCTAACCATACAAGACCAGGAAAATAAACTGAGGTGCATCCATAAAATACAATGCCATTGAGACATTAAAATTATTTACACAATCTTGAAAGAGTGGGAGGACTCATACTTCTCGATTTCAAATCTTCCTATAAATAAAATGGTGTGGTTATGGCATAATGAGAGCCATATAAATCAATGGAATAGAGTTGAGAGACACCATAGTCTCTTGATTACCACAAGGGTGCCAAGATCATCCAATGGTGAAATAATCTCTTCAACAAAGGGTGCTGGGGCAACTCGATTAATACATGAAAAAGAATAAAGTTTGATTCCTACCTCACATTTTATATGAAAAAAAAATAAAGATCTAAATGTAAGAACTAACACTATAAAACTTCTAGAAGAAAACATAGGGGTAAATTTTAATGACTAAAATCTAATAATGCATTTGGAAGTGTATTCTTAGATGATACTAAAAGCACAAGAAAAAATGTGACTTCATAAAAATCGAAAACTTTTGAGCTTCAAAGGACACTATTGTGAAAGTTAAAAAGACAACCTACAGAATAAGAGAAAATATTTTCAAATGACATATTTAATAAGGGTATAATATCCAGAATATATTTTTTAAAACTCCTAAATCTTAAAGAATTACAAAAATAAATAATAGACAATGGACTTGAATAGATATTTCTTCAAAGAAGATACACAAATAGTCAACAAGTACATGAAAAGATGTTCTACATAATTATTAGGTAAATATAAATCGAAACCACAATGAGATACCATTTTATACATGATGGGATAGTTATAATTTTAAAAAATAGAAAAATAAGTATTGGTAAGAATATGACAAATTAAAACCCCTGTATTTGCTGGCGGGAATGTAAAACAGTAGAGCTTTTGTGGAAAACACTTTGGTGGTTCCTCAAAAAGTTAAACATAGAATTATTGTATGTCCTAGCAATTCTACTCCTAGGCATACACCTTAAAGTATTGAAAATGGGTATTCAAAAAATTTTTACACTATTATTTATAGCAACACTATTCACAATAGCCAAAGGTGGAAATAATTCAATTGCCCAACTGATAAATGGATAAACAAAATGTATTATATCCATACAAAAGTATATGTTTTCAGCCATAAAAAGGAATGAAATACTGATATATGCTATAACATGGATGAACCTTGAAAATATTATGCAAAGTAATAAGCCAGACTCAAAGAGTCACATATTATATGATTTTATTTGCCTGAACTATTCAGAATAGGTAAATACACAGAGACAAAAAAACAGATTAGTGGTTTTCAGGGGCTGAGAAAATTGGATGAACAGGGAGTGACTGCTCAATGGGTCTGGTCACTTTTAGGTGATGAAAATTTTTTGGAACTAGAGATAATAGTTATATAACATTGTGAATGTGCTAAATGCCACCTGAATTATACACTTTAAAATGTTTTCCTGTATGATATGTAAATTTTGCCTCAGTAAAATAATGCTTACAGAAATACCCAATAATACAATGTCATGTTCACAATTCACTGTTAAGAAAAGCAAGACACAGAATAACCTATAAGATTTAAATTACATATAAATAGATATGCCTAGAACAAAAGACCAGAGAAAATACAAACTACTAATAGTGGCAATCCTTAGGTTATAAAAATAGATTTATTCTTCATGTACCACTGTATTTTTTAAGTTTACCTCACACACATTATTCTTAAAATTGGAAATAGAAAAATTGCTTTTTTAAATTAAATAAGAGAAAAACCTAAAATTCCTTTCACTCTAGCATTTCAGACTTGAAAAGCAAGCTATGTGAGGGGAAAGAAAGGAAAAGTAATCACTGAAGAGATTCTCTCTCAATAAGAGTTGAGTGAGAGATTGAGAAGCCACTTAGCTAAACACCAGATTCAGCTCTAAAAATTGGGGCTAGAGAGGTCTTGAAGGACCTCTAGGAAGACCCCCTGCCTGCCACTGCCAAAGGAGACCACTCTCCTTTACAAAGCCAGCTCCATGGTAAAGCAAATGAGTTTGATGGAGAAGAAAATTCAGGGAAATAGCCTTGGGTTACTTGAAAAAACACATGGAATTTTTAGACCATGTCTACATTTTACATAGTAGTTGATTAGGGAACTACATTTTAGCAGTTGGTTTCTTAAGTGTGTCAGTGAATATGGCAGACACATCAATATTTTCAGTTTTCATTACAGGTAGAAAGATTCCCAGCCTTCTTTGCAACAAGATTGGTTCCCTATGTCTGGTTCTGGCTAATAGACTGAGCAAAGTGACCTGTGACACTTCTAAACTGAGACATTTGCTGTGGAGAGGTTAGAGATCACACATTTCAGAGGGCATAGCTACTAGATGAAGCAGGGTCATTTGGACTTTATCATGTTAAACTTCTAAAATTTTGTTATTAATTATCCTTATACAGAAATTGGAACCCAGAAACAAAGTACTATCATAACAAAAACCATAAAATATACACATTAGGGTAGATGCTGGGCAGCAGGCAACAAGAAACTGAATATCAAAAAATAGAAAGACAGTGGCCCATGTGTGCAGGGGCAACACATAAGTGGCTCTGTGCCTGGGCTGACTTAGTAGCAGTCCCTTTGCCTACTATATCAAAACCAAATTAGTGTCTTGGCTGCATATGGCAAGGTGTTGCTAGAAAGATGAACCAAGGAAGAATTAGTTTATGACTCAAAGCAAAGACTGAATTAAGGGTGTGACAGGATGAATAAATTTAGGAATCTAATGTACAGTCACAATAACTAATTGATAAACTATATTGAATAGTGGACTTACACTGAGAGTAGACTTCAGGTACCCTTGTTATAAAAATAAAAGGTAACCATTGTAAGATGATGTTAGTTTAGCTGTAATCATTTTACATTGTGTTGTATGCTTTAAATATAATTTTATTTAAAAATATATAAGAGCTTAAACCGATAGCAAGCTAATAGGAAGAAAATAGATCTCATTTTAATTTTTAAAATTTGTGATGATGAACCTTTTTTATATTGGCCAATTGTACCCCTTTTAAAAAAAAATCTCCTTATATACTATGTTTTGTTTCTGTTGAGATACTTATCCATGTCTTATTGATTTATGAAAGCTAAACATTAAAAACTTTACTCTTTTCTGAAAAAAGAAAAAAAATTAGGAGGTATGATGTAGGTTTTCTACTTTTTGTTCCCAAGAGGTTCGATGACCCTCATCATTAATTTGAGAAAAAAAAAAAATGAGAGGGCAAACACAAAGATGATTTGAGAACTGTGTCTCAAAAAAATTTTGAGTATGGTTACTGATTCATGGAACATACTGGAAGCAATTATCAGAAGCCTACTTAATTCTTAAGAGAACTATATTGCCTAAAGAAACTGGATGCTTAGAGTAAAAAGCCTCTGAGATCTAAAATGACTCTCAGATCTGCCTCTTCCACAAACAGGAAGTAGACTGAAGAAACTGTGCAGCTCTTGAGAAAGGAATGTTATTCTATGCCTAGTTCAGAAGTGGCCAAAATAGAAAGGAGAAATCTCCCCAGGAGACCAGGCCAGGATCCACTGGAGAACAACAAACAAAAGAAGTCCTTTCAGAGAGCCTAATCAAGGAACCCCAACTCAGGTGGATAGGGTGCTTTCCAATGTCTACAGGATTTCATATTACTGGGGACCAGTGGATGCTAGGTCACTCCATTCTTTCTCTTTCCAAATAATAGGAAGTTATTTGGAATTCCAATAAGTATGCTTGTTGTGATTATACTGTCTGCCATGGATATTAATGAGTAGGGAAAGACAATTTGCTTTTTTAGTTCTTAACTCTCTAAACCAAGATGAGCTACATCCAGGCCTGAAAGGCTATTTGTGGGGCATTGCCTAGAGATGCTGGACTGAGTCTGATGTTTACCAGACACCTCTCTGCAGCCCCCCTCCTCCTCAGATGCTGAAGTTAGGGCCATGTGGCTAGTTTGACCAATGGTGTCTTCTTCATCCCTCTCTACCCCTGTGCTGTTGAGACCTTGCAGGTTATATAATCCTGATGGCATAGCTAAAGGAGCCACAAACTTATGTAAATGAGATAAGGGCTCTTCATGGGATTTATCTGTTATAGCAGGTAAAATTAATAACACTGACTGTATAATCATTTATTTATGATAAAGGTATTTTAGTTAGTGTTAATACAGGACATAATCTGACCACTGAGAAGCTAACATCAGGGCCTCATGCAGTGAGGTCAGCATGAGGCTTGGAGCATCAGGTAAGATATCTGGCTCATCCTCTATGGTTCTCCTCCTTCTGAGCGTAAGATCATGTGTCTTTCCCCATTTAAATTCCAAGCAAACGTGTTGGGTCTGAAGTCTGGGAGCTTACATTGGGGGATGGCTCACAGAAACTTCAGAAGGAATGATTCCTCGCCATCCTGAAAAGTGGTTTTCAACTGCAGTGTGGTCACAGTCTGGTGGATCCTGGCCAGTTGGGAAGTGTGCCTCAAGTCACCAGTTAATAATAATAGAGTACATAATATACTGATTTGAAATATGAGAGATACCTAATAAGTGTCTTTCAGTGGGTCAGAAAAAAGGAGAAGTTTCAGTAGCTTGAGGATACATCTTTGGCTTGGCCTCTCTCTGCATAGCCCTATGCACAGCCCTGTTCTAATGTGTCATTCATTACCAGTTGTGGCAACCGTGAACTTTTATTATACTGTTCCACTTGCCAGCATTTTTTCCTCTTTCACCATATATGAGGTACTTTCATTCACACTATGTCTCACAGGGATTTTTTTTTTTTTTGGTAATTTATACTAGATATATAGAACTTTACTGCTCTTAATAGCTTTCCTTCATAATTCCAGTGGTGTTCCAAGAGCTAGGAAGAGACCTTGACTCTTTACTGAAGAACCCAGGTGGCTCATCAGCTGGCTCCTTCTGAGTGTGCAATAGGCCCCTTTGTTGCTATTAGCATGTTGACTACAACTGTAGTTACCTGGTGACAGGCTGAAATTACACAGACAGCGGTTTACTTTCCTACCCCCTGCCCAGTAATCAATTTCCTAGTGTGAGCCACTCTTCCAGGGAGTATGTAATTTTGATACTATTTAATTCTAATCCTCTCTTGTTTGACAAAGTGATTTCTCACGCTTTTTAGATGGTGCCATGTACCCCACAATTGGGTTTCTTCTTCCTGCTGTTATAGTTTGTTCCTGCTTGAAATATTTAGAGAAACAGTTCTCCAAAAGCAGTTAATTTAATTGGGATTACACACGTGTATGCATACACACTCAGTTTTTTCTTTTGCTAAAGCACAAAGGAATCGTTTCAATATTTTTATTTCCCTGTTTGTTAAATATTTACATTGCATTCTCAAAAAGCAAACATCACCATAAGTAAATATGAAATGTATAATGTCTAGATGTTTTTGGAGAGAAATCTAAACAAAATTGACCAACAGCATTTTTCTTCTGAATTGAAATAGTCTACTAAAAAACAAGAAGGTACCATAATTTCTAATTTACCACCAAGTTTTTTTATAAATAATTCTTAAAGATCCATAAAATCCAACTTAGGTATTCAGCAAAGCTCTCAGTCCTCAGGTCTATGACCAGGTGTTAGCCCTGTTACTGGAGAGCAATCAGTGTCATCTTAGGAGGCAGAAAACCAGAAGTAGGGTGTTGAATAAATGATGCACACACGTACATATACAGACATGCACCACACACATTCTTCTTTTTATGACGTCCATTCAAATCAGAGACAAAACCAGAAAACAAGCCAAGAAAAATCTTTCCTGGTCTAGAAGTCTCATTCTCACTAGCAACATACATGCTTAGTCCTACAACACATTTCTCTTTTGCTCCTTCGTTTGAAAAGAGGGTACCAGTTGAAAAGAAAATATTTGCAGGAATCTCCATAAGCAGAAAGCTGATTGGACAAGTTGCTTCATTTTCTTGTCTCTTTCTTTCTAAATATACCATTTCAGTGTATCTTTGGGGATGCAAATAAAGAAATATGTCCTAGAAAATCAACTTCAACTTGTTTTGGTTCTAAAAAAAAAAATTTATTTTCTTTTCTCTTATGTCCTACCTACCAATCATGTTAACTAATAAAATGAAATGTATACAAAGCATTAAAGAGATATCTCAGAGATATCCTCCTGTCACTATTTTAATTTTAGGTAAGTGTTGTTATTTTATAAATTAGCCTCTAGATCTTAATAGTTATCTCGAATGTTGGATTTATTTGCAGGTCCCTCACTGCCCATCAGGAAAACTCCATAAGCACACTGAGACCCATTTACCCATTAGCCAACATGATTTTCCAACAGGTCAGATAAGATGATTACTAGCTGCACCAGATTGATGTCTAGTTAGGGTTTCTTGTAGTTCTCTTGTAACAGGAGTAATCTCAAAAGCAATAACAATTTATTCATATATTAAGCTGGCCACTACTGGGAAGAGCATCTGAACCCTCAAGGGCTACCCTTCATCCTGAGGCAGGGGAATCTCTGACTTTTGAATCCATAATTTAATATGTCAGAGTCTACACAGGACAATTACTTAGAACAGCATTGGCTCATAGTGTTAGTGACTAATCTAAACCTAGCAGTATCACTCTAGTGAGCTCAGGGAGGCAGTTTACCTTCTCAAATGCAAAGTTTGTCGAGCTCACTCATGCAAAAATCAGCGGAGGGTAGAGACTTTGGAGGTGAGTACAAGTCTGGCAGAGACCATGTAGAAATGACAGCAGATGGAAGAGAATTCAAGTCAGCTAATTGTGAAGCTAGAATTTCATGTGACCAAACCACAATTTGCAGATTTGGGAACAAAATTATATGCAACGAAGGTGCCCCTTAGGTTAGCTCAGTTAATTCAGCAGGGATTTGAGATACTGGCATAAATGTTTATCTGACAAGCCTTTAGAGTCAAACAGGCTTTATGCAGCAGCTCTGTCCATCACTAGTTGTTTAACAGTAGATAAGGGCCTTGCCTCTTCTGAATCTTAGATTGCTCATCTCTAACATCCTTAAAACAGCTTAAAGAACTTGTAAGAATCTTATGTGTTAATATAAGAAAGTATCTACCTCAAAATAGGGACTTAGCAGTGATGGCTGCTGCTATGCTGAAGGGCCAGGCACTCTGACCCAGAGCAAATGGCTGGTTCAGTCCCAACAGGCAGTGTCACCCACAAGGCATAGCACTGTTTCTTCTCTGGGTAGGGAGTTAACTGCAGGTTTCTAGGGGATTCAAGCCCTGATGTTTGAGTTCTTAGCAAGTTCAACCAGTGCCTTATGCATCTAAAGGATGGGAACCACTGGTTTAGGATATGGACCATCTTTGGTGTTGAAATTATGTTAAGCTATACTTTCTTTCTTCATAGATAGTATATAAGTGACACACATATAAAATTTAGGAATTCTTTTGTCTTTTGAGAGTTTTTCATTTAAAATACCCTAAGTTTTAAAAAAGCCATAATTTAGAACTCAGAAACACATTCCTATAGAAAATCTTTTTTTTTTTTTTAAGAGTAGTTAGATATCTAGGAACATTTCTGAAGTCCTGGAGGTAGCCAAAATACAATACTTTAATTTGCATTGTTATGTGTGAAAAGAACTTTACTTTTTTGATATGATATTAACCAAAATTAAACAGAGAACCTAAAGCAAAATAATACTAAAGGAAATATCAATGTATCCAGAATAAGTACTAAAGACTTCCTAAGGTCTCTAGTTAATTACTCAGGTCATATGTTCGGCATTTTAATTATAACTGAAGGCACAGCTCATGGGCATGGGGTCAAAAAATGGTATGTGGTTTCATGGGCACCTGCCCACTCAGCTTCTGGAAACTACTTACCACTGCAAATAGTGTTTAGTTGAGTTGGCAAATTTAAAGATCTCTTTAAAAGAAAAAACTTTCTCATAGAAAGGCAATGCCAGCCAATGTCAATTTACTCATTTTGCAGATACTTAGATATGTAAAAGTATAATGATGATCACAGCTCTGATATAATCATAAAACACACACTAAAAATAAATAAAACTGAAAAAAAAACAATGTAATTAACATTAAATTAATGAAATAGGATGTTTTGGTAAATGAAATCACCACTTGCAAAGTGATTATAAAGTGCTCCCTGTGTGTTCTTGTGAATTTGGTGGTTTTAAACCAACTTTTTGTTCACAAAATTACATGGAATTACTTGCCTTCACTCAGCCCAAACATATACTTTACATAAAGTTCATTGTCATTCCTTTTTCTATTGGTACTTGTTGCCCACTACTGCCTCTGTAGCAGGAGGAAACTATGGAGAAGGCGTAGGCAAGAGAGACCCAAATCCTAATCTTCCGAATGCCTTTCTACCTTCTACGTGAGGGAGCCCAGGCCCTGTTAGGGTGGGATCCTAGTTATTGTTTCTCGGACTAAATAAATATTCATGAAGCTTTTTATGTAGATGTCAACAAAGAAGATACAGGAGTTTTGCAATTCAGCCTTCCCAGACTATTAGGAAGAACAAAACTGCTGCCTGAGTGAGGGGAAGGCCTGGTCAGAGTCCAGTATAACCAGATATGAGGCCAACCAGGTCTGCACTGTCCAATTCGCTGGCTACTGAGCACTTGTAAATGGAACTGATATGAATTGCTAAGGGCTATAGATGCAAAACATACATTGGATTACAAAGGCTCAGTATATAAAAAAGAAAATTCTCTGTAACAATTTTTATATTCATTACATATTAAAATTTAGTTTACTTAAGCCAACATGTTTCAAATGTCATCAAAATTTTACTTGTTTCTCTATTTGTTTTTAATGTGGCTACTAGAAAACAAATTTATAAATTTGGTGTGCATTCTATTTCTTCTGGGCAGCACTGGTGTAAGCCCTACTTGATTACTCATTCCAATTCATCAGTGAGTCTGATTGGCTCCACTTCCACATCCTTACACCAGACACTTCTCTTCCTCCTCAGTGACACCTTAGTCCAAGCTACTATTACTCACCTTGGACAAATGCAAGAGACTTATAACTGGTTTTGAAAGTGTTTCACACCATGTCTCTTTCATGCTCAAAGGCTCTTTCTGGATCCTGATTGCTGTCAGAATAAAAGCTAAACATGCTGCCAAGGCAACAAGGTTCCATGTGATTTGTCCCTGCCAACCTCTCCCATTTTGTCTTGTGATAAAATCTTCTCATCAAGAATCAAACCGTATTGGCCTTCTCTGGACTCCTCAAAAGAACCCGAGCTGGTGCCCCTTCACAGACAACAAGCATTACACTGTTTCTCCTTCCCTGAAAATCTCCCTCCCCTACAGTCATGTAGATGGCTTCTTATCATTAAGATCATGGTTTAAATAATGGCTTCTTAGAGAGGCTGCCCATGACCTCCCAAACAAAAGCAAGCCAACTGAGTTATCTCCTTGGGATTTTTCCTTGTTTCACATAACAGTTTTTTAAATTATTGTATTCATGTGTTGACTTATTTACCATTTTCCCCCTTCACTAGAATGTGAGCTACATTACACCAGTAGGCCTCATTAAACATTTTACTGATATTTTACTGGTTTACTGGTGTTCCTAGTATGCAATATGTAGCAAGATGTGTGTGTGTATACATACACACACACACACATATACATATATACATATATGTGTATATGTGTGTGTGTGTGTGTGTGTGTGTGTGTGTGTGTGTGTATAATGAGTAAAGTTATCTTGGGCAGAATTCTGTTTCATTCTGTACATTGGAGGAGGGTTGGAAAATGAAGATTCCCTGCTTATCTAGTCCAAGGGAAGTTATCTCATAAATGTCATTCAAAATTTTGCTGTCTGAAGGAGCTAATATTTGTCACAGTCAAAACCTAAATGAGAGTAGGGGGCAGGGGCTGTCTTTAAATAAGTGAATTATAACTAAGGCTGGATTGTTTTATTTTAACCTAACATAAGGCTCTCTCCCAGGATGTTATATCACATCAGGGACGTGATATGCCTTATTAACACCTTAGGGGCAATCTCCTGAATTTTTCTAAAAACCATACCTAAATTCCTCCCCCCACCTATTCTTAGACCTAATTTAGTTTGAACATAGAATAAAAGGGTGATTAAGAACTTAAGATTTACTGTTTCAAATCCCTTGTATCCTATAATCATGAAGTCAGTAATGTTATCTGCTGGGAATCAATATAGATCTTAATATATATCTTCTTGCACCCTTAATTTTACTGAAAAACTGTGTGGTAGGGGGCAATTGTTTAAACTATTTTAATATCAATGTTTGAAGAAAAATGGATACAGAATGAATAAAATTTTCCATGAATTTTTTAGCTAAACATTGACCCTTCCAAACAATTTTGCACTTGGCAGGCTGCTCTGGCTACTCTCCCAGACCCACACCCTCAGCAGTAATTGTTATCCTTTTCAGCATTAGAGGACTGGAAGGAAAGATTTTAGAATCATTAAGGCAGTGATTTTGCCCAAAGCATGGCTGCTGGTCTCTCACCAGTGAGCTAGACAGTCTTCCAATATGGGGATATGCTTGAGAAGTCTGCAAATTTAGAAAGCAATGTGGTTCATTACCAAAAAGGCAAATTAATTCCATTTGCAGGGCAGTAGCAAGAAATAGGTATTTTTATTTGCTACTCTAAAATGATTTCAGATTTCAGTCACTGAAATACAAAGGTTCTAGAAATATATACATAACACACACAATTCTAGATATAACACACACACACACATTTAAACCAAATAGTAAGATTATCAAATAGCAGATTGAGGCATCAAAATGCAAGTACAGTAGTTTTAGTCTCTAAAGAAGCCACATAGAATATGTTGGGCCCCAGAGAAATGCATTACATGAGATTATGTGCCAGGATATGTTAGATACGAACTATCAAAGAAGGGGCACTTTGGCTTGGAACCCCAGCACCTGCCTACCTAAGAATGGTCTAGACATGACCAGATGCTGTCTCCTAACACCTGTCTCCACCCTGTGGAATCGAAGGCCTACACCTCTAACATGCACACGTACACACATTGCACTGCCTCCCTAACAGCCTTGTGTAGCAGTGGCTACACGTTGGGGGCTCGTTACCCACCAGGGGCTGTGCTAAGAGCTCCGCGTGCATCTTCTAATGGGTCCCTCACCAACTCAAGAAATAGATGATGTACTTCCTCCCACTCTATGATTAAAAACACTGAGCCTCAGTAATGTTCTTTGTAGTTGTACATGCCTATGTTTTCTCTTTCCAGAGGGAGCCATACTTAAAGGAATGAGAAGGCAGTGACCTCTCTTCTTTCTGCCTCTTAATCCACAAACTTCTGCTTTTATGTAGTATGTCCAGAAAGCTTAGTAATTTTATCCATTTCAGTATTAGAGACATTTTCCTGTATGAAATGCACTTTTTCTGGACTCAAACACAGAGGTTTATAAGAGCAGCCCTTTTTGTTCTCACACAAAGGAGAGAGGCGAAGAGTCATCGCTGTGGTGAGATTTTGGTGCTCAGCAGAAGGCATTATCAAGTGTAGCTGGTTACAAATAACATCATTTAAGCCAGGATGTGGCTTGGTGACACAGCTAATTCCAGCTGCAATCACTTTGCCAGAGCAGCTTTCAATCCTGTTTCATGAGATTTCACAAACCCTTGAACTGCACAGGGTTTTTTCATACCCGCAGAGGTAATGAGTGACTTTTGAAAACACTTGCAAAGTCAGTTGGCAAAAGTCAAAGAAACTGGTGGACTGTAAACTCTTCAGAGGCCCTCTCCCTGGTCTGCATTTGCTGTGCCTTTATGTGTGGAAGGAAGCTGTCAAGTAGGGCAGCTGCAAACTCACAAATAATCCAACTTCTCGGCTGATGTGTGGGTATGCCTCAGTTTTTTCAGGGGATAAAAAAGATTAAAGTGCCTCAGCTTTCATGGTGGTAGGAAGACACAGGGTTGAATTTCCTGCCTATAATAGATATGGGGCCCCTGTTCATATATATCATTTCATCTAGACACATAAGCAAACAATGTGCAAATGAGTCATGTATATGTTTGTTTAAAATTCATGCCAGAAATTTACCTCCTGGGTACGTAGTGTCTGTGCTTCAGGGAGTAAAAATTTCTGATATCTCTCCTTCTGCTACCTGTCAACCATCTTTTAACTCAGAATCACTAAGTGGCCTAATATAAAAAGATGCCAATATCCCACATTGTATATTCTGAGACAAAGAGAAGCCCAGACATAACTATTCAGAAATTCATAATCAGCATAGCCCCAAACAAGATTTTTTAAAGCTATTTCTTCTGAATACTTTATGGTGGTGTATTCTACAGCATGTAAAGGGACTATATCCCATAGAAATTTATTAGTAATCTAAAAATTCTCTGAATAAATGATACAAACTGTAAGACAATGTGTCGAAGAGGACAAAACTATTTGCTGAAAAGTTCTGGTAAATAGGCTCAAATCATATATGTCACCTGTGGATCACTAGTTCAGATAGAATTCATTTATTCAACAGATCTCTATTGCTAGATACCAGGAACAGATGTAAATAGCATAGGTAATGGCTCTCGCCTCAAGAGATTTATAGGCTGGAGGGAGAGGGGTTGACAGGGAGACAGACACAGACGGAGCTGGGATACAAAAGCGTGTGGGGAAATGCGGAGCCCCATCTTATACTCTAACGTGCAAACTTTGCTCAATGATCATGTCTCTCTGATGTTTCAGACTGTTCTTCAGGATATATCAGTGGGCTTGAGCTATTTTAAGAACGTCAATCGTTGTACTGAAGAAGCAGTGTATAGAGACTTCCAGGTAATAAGCTATGAGGTAATTACAGTGTCAGATTAATCTAACCAGACACTTTGCATACATATCCTGAGAGGTAGTGTGAGACAAAAGAGCAAGCTTGGGTGTCAGAGAGACCAGGATGCTTTACTTACCATCTGCGTGTCCTCTGGACAAAGCACTTGATTTCAGTGGGCCTCAGATTCCTCATATAGTGAGAAAGCTGTACCTACTTCAGAGGGTTCTTGTCAGAATGAACAATATTAAGCATATTAACAATAATAATAAAAGTATCTATATTGCTGGTCACACAAAGCAGATATTCAAAGAGTCAGCTGTGATTCCTATTGAGGAAATTCAGTCTCTTACAGAGGGACAGCATAAAAGGTACCCACACGCTTCCATGGAGGCAGATTCTCTGGAAGCAAGGATAAAGATTCTCATTGTTCTCCTCCTTCTTCTCCTCCTCCCATAGAAAGGGAGGTATACCTATTTGCCCAAGATGAAAGACCCGAGGCAATCCCATAAACAAATATTTTTCTGTTCTCCAATATCTTTAACACAGTAGCGAAGGTGGAGTTACTCCTGTAAACTTCCCTAAGTTATGTTACATTCCTTTGATCAAGAGAAAAGGACAAGATCTTATGCTGATATGTTGGTTATAAAATTTCTTAGGGTGGGAATAATAGCCTATTATTATAGATTGTGTCCATCATCATCTGCAAATTGGGCTTTGTGGTGATTTGTACCCAAAATGGACCCAATAGGGTAAATATTTGTTGACAGCCTACATAATCCTGTGTTCCTAGTTCAGCTCTAAAATGAGTCAATGGAATTTCATGTGTAAAATCTTAGTGAAATATGAGTACGAATTTCCCAAATTGACTTGTCCACTGCCTGTGGCAGTTCCTGTCTTTTCTTAACACCTCTAGCTCCTTCCACAGCTCTTGCTCTACTGTGTTTACAGTTTCCAAGTTTATTGTAATCACAGCCTTGTCACCTGGGAGACTTTACCCTAGAAGTCTATATCCTGATGGTCTCAACCAAATTTGAATTTTGCCTTTTCCTAGAAAGCCAACATTCAGACTTTCACTAGCTAATGACCACACCCCTTCAACCACCACTCCTGATGTGTATTGAGCCCATATTTGGTGCCAGATGTTATAATGGGCCTTTGTGTATAGTATCTTGACCCCACAGTAATAACCCTGTAAGGAAGGTATACAATGGAAGTCATTTCCCAGGAAAGGGTGACCTCAAAACACAGGGCAGTGTTGTCCCAAATGGTAAACCAGTGACTACTACACATTGTGTGTATCTGTGTGTGAATAAGTTATTGATGGGAACTCTAAAGTTCATGGCTTCCCTAAAAGAGTTCAGTCTCAAAAGATTTCTGTAGGCCTTATGCTTCTTGGGAATAGAGAGCATGTTGTTTTACATATGTCCGGTACCAAGCATTTTTCTGGAAGTTTGTAGGTTTCAATCACTAATTTGTTAAATTAATAAATGAGTGGAGGCTTTTTCATAGTACAGGAGAGGAAGCATGATCATAAAATAAGCTAGAACATGATCGATTCCAAGGAGAAAGTTCTAATTGGTGATAAATGTAGGTCCATACAAATGGCAGGCCTGCTTATGAGTCTCAGCTAGGTGAGAAGCCGAGGGAAGGTCAGCTCTCCATGTCCAACAGGAGACATGAAGTGAATGACCCACAGGGTTTCAGGGAAGTTAAGACAATGTTAAGAGACCACCTAACACTCAGAGGACAGGTGAGTATATCGGTGAGGACTTGCTGGAGAAGCAGCATTGGAAACGGGACCAAAGTTAATGTGAAGACAGAGGAGATATTCTTTCTAAGCAAAAGAAATAGCCTAAACAGAGACTGAAGGTGGAGAATCGTGGAGCAGGAGCAGGAGCAGAAACAGGGGAGAGCTTGTTGGTCTATAGCAAAGGGTTTGTGGAAGGAAACAGGATGTGGAGAATGAGCGAGACTCCAGTCCAATTTGAATCCTACAGAAGGAATGTGGGGGTGTATTCCACAGAAAGGCATTCCCCAGAGTGAGGAACACATGACACTAGTGCCAACACACATTATCGGGTGGGACAGAGATGGTATATCAATCATTCCCCTTTCAATCTTTGATGAAGCCAAGGAGAAAGTTTCAGTTGATGCAGATCAATCTAGAACATGCAGTCCATGACAACTGTCTTACTCAGGGTCTCCCAGGGATGGGTGTAGGGAACCACACGGGTGAGCACAGTAACCCAGTACTAGTAAAGGCCTTGCTGTCACCATCTCTAAGCCTAAAGAGACAAAAAAAGAGAATTTACCGTAACACAAAAGCAAAGACCCGTGTCGAAAAAGTCACCTTAAAATAAGCAGTAGGCTTTGGTCAGGGTACAGCACCAGGCTATGGTGACCCTCAAGTAGGGGAAGTGGGCAGGGAACACAGCCCTGAATCCACAGCTTCCTTCCCTCCAGTACCCTGCTGGGCTCCAACAGGCTGGGCCCCCACTGAAAACCAGAAGGAAAGGGAAAACATGAATTAGCCCATAGGGCTCAGTCTCTCAGTGCAGAGAGCAAAGGAGAGGGAAGAAAATGGATCTGGAGGAACAAATAGAAGATGACTGAATAAATCACACACCTTTGAACAGAGCAGGACTCATGCTTACAGCCTCAGGCAGTACTATCTAAGTAGAAGATGCAACTTTTGTTTTACTTTCATTGTGTTTATTGTGAGTTTCTATTTATGATAAATACTGGTTTTCCATTTCCTTATAAAGTTTCCTTTTAGAACACATTTAAGTGAGTTTATTTAAAAATAAATATGAAGTAAACAATAACACAAAGGGAAAGGGAAAATAGCAAAGATAATGGAGGTGGTACTGGGATGACTGATGTTTGGGAAACATCTCATAGAAAACAGGGGAGCTGTTGATAGTTTTTGAGCAGGAGTGATAGGATCAAGACTGCTTTGGGAAGCTTAACGTGGCTGCAGCTATACAATAGACAGAAGGGAAGATGGGAGGCCTTTAGGCTATGCAAAGGATGCTGTAGAGACTGGGATGAAAGGGAAGAGTTGGAGAAGAGTAGAATCAACAATGCTTTATAATTCATTATATGGAGGGCAGGCAAGAGATGAAACAAAAGATAATAGATGCTACCAAAATTGCCTTTAAAAAATATCTATTATCAGGAATATTAGAATTGATGTAGAAAAATACCATGACAGCAATCAACCTGCTTAATAGAGTTTTTATGTAATTCATCTCCTGTGAGGCCATCTGCAATGAAAGGAGAACATGAAATGTTCATCTAACATGTGCCTACACCACCCTCCCGCCCCGCATGTTTCTCCAGAAGAGCTGGGTTTGTTTTTCAGATTTGTAACAGAAAAATGGGGAAGGTCAACCAGGCTTGGCATCTGGCACCAGGAAGGCAATTTTCCTGCCTTGGATCAGCATCACAGAGGAGGCAATTTTAGAACTCATAGCTACCTTGGGTGTTTATTTAGAGCCTTGAAATAAGCCAGTAGATCTATTTCCTGAAAAGACTATTTAGTTAGGAAAATGAAGTCAAATAGACATAATCATCCAAGTGTCACATAAAAGTATTTGAAACTAGAAGTTAGGAGTAGTAACAGCTCATCAGGTTTGAAACAAAGCTTTAGCTTGGGGAGGATTTTGAGACTAAGTTGCTCATCTTATCCTGGATTAAAAAAAAAAATTATACACACACACACACACACACACACACACACACACACACACACACACAAATGAATTTCTAGATCATACTTCACTTGTATTAAAATTTCTTTCAATTAAATTCTCAATTTTTAGTTCCCTGAGTTTTAACCATCATGTTTTCAAATGAGGCAGTGATTCACAGGCATTGAGAGAAAGAACAGACCCATCGGATTATCAAGTCCATCCCAAAAGATATCCAGGAGTGTTTCCTGCAGTTTATTTTCCATTGCTTTGTTCAGTTCTGGCTTTAAATGACTTCAGCAATGGGACTCTTCATCAGTCTAAGAGGCCCGCGGGAGCCCTTTCTCAGTCTGAGAGTCCTCATTTTAAAAAGAATATTGTAATATTAAGTCTTGTTATATGACTTGCCTCTCCCAGTGGAACTCCACTTCTCTGCCATTCTTCCCTTCAGCCCCTCTAGAAGCGAAGACGTGGCAATCTTTCCTCATTCGTTACTCTTTCCTTCCCCTTGATCATTTCTTATTCTTTTTTATCTAAAGATTTCTATGCTTTTATCTGCTTCTCTGGTCCCTATTACCATAGTAACGGAAGGTTTTGACCAGGTTGTCATTTGATCAAAGACCCTCAAAGGCCGGTTGCTTACTCTTGTGGCCTTCAACTCCAGTAAGGGATACTTTCCAGAATCATGAGCATTTCAGACCTGAGTTAACTCCCTGGGTGACCAAATACTGGTCTTGTGACCAGGGCCTGCCACAGAACTGCACATTACCAAAGGTTCGTAGTTGATGTGGTAGCTGTCCCTGTCTCTTCAGGATAATGAAAAGTTGGCTGTGTATATTTGCACATTTAGAAGCAGTGGAAAGAACACAGAAGCAGGACTCATCTGGTGTCTGCAGTTAACCAATTCTGAGCCTCTGTATCTTAATTCGCACATTTGTTAGAAGAAGGGGTTACAATGCATGCCTTCAAAGGACAATAAGAACACAATTCCAACTTGAAAAAGTGACAGCAACATACCCCACCTAGGATGGCCAGATAAGGCAAATAAGAACATAAGATGCCCAGTCAAAATTTATTTGCTCTCTGAAATTCAAATTTAATATAAGTATGTCTCATGAAATATTTGGAACATAATTATGCTAAAAATTATTGAGATTCAAATCTAACTGGATGTTCTGTTTTTTTCTCTGGCAATCCTTTTCTCACCTCCACATGTTATCTTGGTTAATGGTCAGTGTGGAGGTGGGCTGAGCAGAAGATTCTGGTCCTCATTCCCTTTATCCCTAATGCTCTCATCCTGATAGAGTTCCCAAGTTGCAGCTGAAGCTCCAGTCTCATATTTGCAAATACATGTGTGTTTACTTCTCAAAATTCCAGAACAATCCAACTATGACCAAATGAGTAAAAAAAAAAAAAAAAAAAAAAAAACCTGTAAGTATAAAGTACTGTACATGTGCATTATTAACATTAAGCATGAAAGCCGACATCAAAAAATGAGGACAACGGTGGTAGTAAGTCTGCAGCTCCTATACTGCAGTCCTGCACAAATAAAAGTCAGCCTTCCTCTCAGAGTTCCAGCGCTTTCCACAGTGGGTGGCCACATCTCAGCTCTAAGAATAATAAAACTACTCATCTACTTATTAAAAATTTTTCATGTGCCTGACACTGTACTAGGGACTTTATATTCATTTAATCTTCAAAACAATCCTGTAAAAATGAAACTATGCTACTTCAATTTTACAGATGAAAAGACAAGCCAGAAAGGCTGTGGACTCATCTGAGTCCACACAGCTCAGCCTTGAGAATGAAAGGGCCACCAAAAGATTTTCACAGATCATGACAAACCAATTTTAAATTTATCTGGGAGCCAAGCTCCAAAATACCAAGAAACTCTTAAGAAAGAGGCAAGCCAACGGTCTTGGCCCATCAGGTAATAAGACTTATTTTACAGCTATTGGAATTAAGATGGTTTGGTATTTGAAAAGAGGTAGACAACTCAACAAATGGAAGAGAAGAGAGCCTCAAAACATGCCCATCTCAGTAATGCAAAGCTGACTGATGCCCTGACAGGAACCAGACCAGGCTGACAGGCACAGCAGTGGGACAAAAGGGGAATATCAATAAAGAGATAGACAATTGGTGTGGAAAAGTGAAGTTGAATCTCTACCTCAAAAATTGAGTTCATATGCATTAAGATCTTAAATGTGAAGAATAAAACTTTAAAACTGCTCTACAAAAATTTAAAGGATGATATTGTTATCACCTCAGCAGAAAGGATTTCTTAAACAAAATACAGAAAAGCACTAAAAAAGATCTATCAAATGTGACTATGTTAAAGTGAAGAACTTCTGTTTATAAAAAGAAATCATTACAAGACTGAAAATAGATCTAGGTTGAAGAAAATGCGGTGACAAGGGACCAGCTTCTAGACATGCACTGCTATACACATTAGCCATGAGACACGTGTGACTATTGAGCAACTGAAAATGTGCCTCACACGAATTGAGATTTGCCAGATGTATAGAATACACAGCAATTTTGAAGACTTTCAAAGATTTAAATAATTTTAAATTTTAATTTATTTTAATTAGTTTTTAATTAAGTATAATTGGTATATAGTCATATATTTTTATATTGATAATATTTTAGATAGATTTGAATAAATATCATCTTAAATGAAATAATTGTTAAAACCAATTTTAACAGTTTCTTTACCTTTTAATGTGGCTACTAGATTTTAAATTACATACATGGCTTACATTATATTTCTATTGGGCAGCAGTGATCTAGAATACATGAAGAACTGCTGTGAGTTAATAGCAACAAACAAAAATAGAAAAAATCTACAAAGAGGTTTTTCACAGAACAAAGAGCCTATGAGAGAAGATTTTCAACATTATGAAGAATCCAAACTAACTACAAACTAAAATTGTAATGAAATATTTTTATACTATCAGATTAGCAAAACATAAGAACTCTAACGTCATCTAATGTCAGCAAGGTTATGAAGCAACGAGAGCTTTGAATCACTGCTCCTGGGAGAAAAAATTCATACAATCACCCTAGAAAACAATTTGGTATTAGGCAGCAAAATGGAACATGCACACCTGTGAAGTGGCAAACTCACTCCTAGGCATCCACCTGAAAGAACTCTTGCATGTGTGTGACATGAGACATACACCGAAATGTTTATAGCAGCCTTGTTTGATACCAAAAACTGAAAATGGCCCATTTCCACCAACTCTAGAGTGGTTAAATCAGTTGTGGTTTATGTACATGATGAAAAGTTATACAGAATCTTGTAAAAGAATGAACATTAGCTACCTAAAGCTAAATAATTTTAGATATGTAGAGATAGTATCTCTTAAAAATGATCACAAAAAATTCAGGGAGAGCCCTGAGAGGGAATGGGAGAGGAGGAAGAGATGGAGGGTGGGTGTATGGTGGGGGTCAGAGAGGAAGGAGCAAGAGAGAGAGAGGAAAGGGTGGAAGAGAAATGGGGAGGAGGAATGGAGAGGGGAGGGGCGGTGGGGATGGGAGCGGGGAGCTTAGAACCCAGGGGGAGCATGCAGCATCGAGGAGCCCAGCGCCTCTAACTCTCCCAAGCTCTTCGTACCCTCAGTCCTTTCCTGCTTTGATTTCCCCCATTTGAGTCATCAAAGTTAATGCAAGGTAACTGGATATGCTCTTGAGAACTTGGGGCCTCTTGTCAATATTCTTAGAATTAGAGATGTATAAAAAAATTAAAAAGAGCAGACTTAAATTGAGATGTTTTGAGTGGCCAGGCTTCACAGATAGTTCTGCAGCTCTCAACCCACACCAAGGCAAGGGTATCGAACAAATTTAGTCATCCTGAAAATTGGACCTCTGTCCTAGTCCTGAACACAATTATAATGATTTTTTTTAATAGGTCAAACCTCGTAGCTGATATTTTCCTTCAAATTGAATCCTCAGTGGAAATGTACAGGGTATCAGGTATAGCTCATCTCCTAACATTAGAACAAAAATAAACTCATTTTAGCGGTGTATGTTTTTAGATTCTGGCACCTGTAGCAAACCTAAACCATCCTCACCTTGAAACATCGTTCCCTCCACCTGAGGGCAACTTTGGTCTTCCCTGAGGTAAAATACAATACCCTTGGCAGAAAGTTTGTGGCATCCACTAAGCTCATCGATTCCAGACAGCCTCCTCTGTGGTTTCCAGGACCCTAATCTCTCTCCTCTAGGTGAGCCCCAACTCCAGGACAGGAGGAATCAATACGCAAACCGTTATTCTCTTGGAGGAGTGGAACAATTACTAAAATCTATTTGCTAGTAAATGTGCCTTGTCTTGTAAATCATTGGGTCGTTAACCTTAACAATGGCAGTGTGCCGTCTCTATCCAATTCAATTAAAGTAGAGAGGAAGGGAATACTTAAGAATACATTTCGGGCAGAGGAATATGCTATTATAGTATTAGAGGCTCATAAATTAAACAATGCATTTATTTCCCTCCTTGGAAAAAGAACCTGAACAATAAACACAGGGTAGAAAAAAAAGGCAATGATTCTAAGAAGGCACAAAGCAAGTCACCTACAACTACCACTCCCTTTGGCGTTGCTGCAGAATTTCTGGACTAGATGAAAGATGGAGTGGATGGTACACTCGGGGACTTTTGAGAAAGAGATGCCTGAGTTGTACCAAAAGGCAAACATTTTACTACCTGTTCCTAGTCTGGCATGACTGTAGATGAAAAATGTGATGCCAACGACAAGTAGAAAACTGACTCCTGATACTGATTCTACATTGTGTGAGAGGGAACTTTCTTTTTCATAAACATTTTGAGAGTAAATCAAGGAAAGCTGACATCACAGCACTCTGTCTTCTTGTTTCCAAGGTTGGGTAGGAATTAAGCAGGAAAATATTAAAACAGGGAACATGTCTCAAGATTTATGGTATGTCAAGATAATATAATATAGGTGTGTTATTCACATTCTTTACAAGGGGCTCAAAATGCAGATTCTCTGCCATCTGTTCTCCCATAAGTCCTCCAACCTGACAAATTTCTATCTACAACCAACACAGTTTAATTCATAAGATACAGTTTAATTCATTAGATATATTCGTTTTCTACTGCTGCTCATTCAGGTTATTGGCAGAATTCAATTCCTTATAGTGTGAAGACCGACTGTGGTCCCAGTTTCCTCCCTGGCTAGCAGCTGAGGGCTGTTCCCAGCTGCTAAACGTCACCTACATTAGCTTATGCCCCCTTCCTACTTCTTAAAGCCAGAATCACATCTCTCATGCTTCAAATCTCTCCAGTCTCTCCTTACTTTGTGGCATCTCTCTAAAGTTAACCTGGAAAAGTTTTCTCCTTTTAAGGGTTTATCCAATTAGATTGGGTCCAGCCAGATAATCCAAAGTAGTTTCACCATCTCAAGTTCTATTACCTTAACCACAAAATCTCTTTTGCCATGTAAGTTAGCATATTTCTAAACTCCAGGGATTAGAACATGGACATTGGGATCCTACTACATAAGTGAATTAGTCATACTAGATGGGTCAATGCTAAGAATGAGAAAAGATAAAACCTGACCATGTTCTCCTTTTCCTTTCCCACCTCCTTCCCGACACTTTCTTTCTCTACTTTGAAAGCAAAGTTTGCCTACTCACCACATTCGCATTCTGAAGAGGACAGCCTGGTGGTGGGGCTATTTCTCACTCCAGCCAGGAGGACCGGTATGCATCTACTGGCTTTCTCTCGGTGAAAAGTTCTTTCCAGCATCTACCCTGCGGTTTCAAAACATTAGCTTATATGACAATCACCTGGAGGCACACGTTCCCATTTGGAATCTAGTTCAGATGTGTTGGTCCTGGAAACTGAGTTCACCTGGGGTTCAATGAACTGGGAGCTGGGTGCTATAGGAAGCTCTGCTGGCTGACCTGCACTCAGTGGGCTGGGAGACTCCAGAGAGACCCAGCCCTGGCAGGTCCCCCTCTGTCTAGAGGCCTTCCAGACTCCCAACTAGTCTTTCTGTGGCCTCAAGAGACTCCTCTCTTCACAGTAGCCGCACTGTTATTTCTAGCTCCACCAAGCTCCCCTGAGCAGAGTCTTAAGACAGAACATGCACTCAAGATACTTTGATGTTATATAGTTCCAAAAAAAAGTGTAAACTTGGGCAATTTCCTAGTCTAGGTCCCATTTTCCTCATCTATTGGGTAGGAGTAATAATAGTAATTACCCCCAGAAAGTAGTTACAAAGATTCTGGGAAATGCCATCTGCAAAGCACAGAGCACACACAGTGCTTTGGATAAAGGTGAGCTGTTTTGTCGTCATTGATATCGTTATTACCCAGTGTTGCTCCCAAACTGCTCTAGGTCCTGGGCAAGTAGCTTGGCCTTTCCAAGACTGATGCGCCCTTCCCAGCAAAGAAAAGAAGGCCTTTACTCATTTCAGGTGTAAAATGGGAACTTCACCAAGACATTTATTTGCCCTAGTGGTTTGCTTTATTGTCAAAACCTGGGGAAACACAGCAGGAGAGATTATAGAACTGGGGGAAATTACATATGAACTATGTTTATGGTATTTGGTTTTTTCAGACCAAAGGTCAGCAAATGTTTTCTATAAAGGACCAGATAGTATTTTTTGCTTTGTAGAACATACGGTCTTTATTTGAGACCAATGTCTGGAAGGTTCAGCTTTAGTTCTAGTAATAAATTCTCTATTCTGCCCCTTAGTTCATAATCTTTTACCAGATATTTGTGAATTTGCTGTACTTAAAAGCACATTTCAATAAATGTTTATATTCATGGACATGCCCGGAAATTTTTCACTGAAATTCAAGTTAATGTCTGGGACATTCTGAAGCCCACAAAAGAAGTTAGTAGTAAAGGACTGGGTATTTCGTTAAATGATGATTTTCTCTGGAAAATTTTGAAAACTATAGAGCTGTGTGATTTTAGACAAGTTACCTTCTTTGCCCTTCAGTTACCCCCTCATTAAATTCAAGGTTCATGAGGATTACAAATGAACGTACAAAGTAAATAATATAAAGCTTTTAACCCAGTCCCTGGTGCATTGAAAATTCTCAGAATCATCATCATCCTTGCCTGTCATCATTAGAAACCTTCCTATCAAGAGCATTTTTTACTTATAATAAATAAGTCAACATCTATAGAGAGAATCCTGTCTGAGAAAACTGCTCAAGTTTACTTTGAAAGAGAGAGCAAACTGGCAGTTCTGAAAAAATAGTCTTAAGGTTAAAATTGCTTCAGCAAACCCCTCTCATGGCTTACAAATTGGAGGCCAATGAGTACACCAGTTAGGTTAGGTTTAATTAACGTAGTATTTATTTTTTTATGTATTTGAATGTACTTGAGCCACAACATCTCAGTAACCACAGCTCACTACTGTCTTAATAGAAAGTAGCTACACACTGTTATCATTGTGTCCCTGAAGGCGTTTGAGTATCTGACGCTGGTCTAAACTTGAGATGCTGGGTTTTACTATTACAGCCTTGGCTTATGTCATGATCTCATTGCCATCAATAAATCTAGAGGAATAATCCTTATCTTTTCAAAAGCATATGGCCAGTTCCCAGAACTAATGTCATCCAAGGCTGCCAACAAATGATGTAATGAGACAGGTTAACTGCAAAATAAGATGTTTCCTTCTCTTCTTTCCTTGCTTATAGCTGCCAGACCTCACATATTAAAACTGTTTGAGACTGTTTTCACACACACACACAGGAATTTGTTCCTTTAGAAGTAGGTATTCATTTTGAGAATTACTGCTAACATTTATTATTGAGGACCTGGGGGTCTTTGAGAACATACAAGAGAGTATCAGAGAACACACTTTTCATTGTGGGGGTAACCTGACTTTGGGAATGGTTCAGGTGGGACATGTGGTTTTTTCTTCCACAATCAGTGTCAAAGAGGCAAATGACAGAGATCAAGCTGGCTGGATCCTAGATGGATGCCTCCACTATGTGATCTTCTGTTCATTATTCCCAAAACTGCATTATAGTTGAGCAGATGGTGCAGCCACTCTGAGCCTATGATCACAGCAAGTAAGATGAGGCCCCAGCTGATACTTGCTTAGGATCCTCTTAAGCCAGACTTGGCCCTGGATCTTCAGCTTGTGAGTGCTTGATGAGCCCTGGTATCCTAGGGTTATAGAGCAGGCAGTTGATGCATTAACTCCATACAAAAAGCAGTCAAGAGAATAGTAACATTGGTAATAATATTCTTAATATGAGCAAGGAGTAATAAGTGATATTTTTAGACTAGAAGTCAGATCATATAACTTTCCTGCTCTAAAATCTCCAATGTTTACCAGTATGCCTGAAGTAAAACCAAATCTCTGTGAAGCCTAAGAGACCCTGTAGAATCTGGCTGGCCTTTCTCTCCCCACCTCTCCAATCTCACCTTTTTTTTTCCCTTATAACAGCCTTATTGAGATATAATTCATATTCCATCCCCTTCTTCCATTTAAAATACACAGCTCATTGTTCACAAAGTCATGCAACTATCATCACAATTAATTTTAGAACGTGTCCATCATGCAAAAAGTAACCCTGTACGTATCCAGTCATTCTTCATTTCTCCCAACCTCACAACCCAACAGCCACTGACTTTCGTTCTGTTTTATAGATTTGTCTATTATGGATATTTTATATAAATTAACAATATGTGGTCCTATGTGACTGCTTTCTTTCATTTAACATAATGTTTTCAGATTTATCAATGATGTATATGTATCCATACTTCATTCCTTTTTATGGCTGAATAATATTCCATCATAGGGATATACCACTTTTGTTATCCATTCACCAGTTGATGACATTTTGGTTGTTTCTACTTCTTGGTATTACAAATAATGCTGCTGTGAACATTTGTGAATATGTTTGTGTGGACATTCTCTTGGATATATACCTAGGAATGACATTGCTGGGCCATATGGTAATTCATTGTTTAACTTTTTCATCAGTTTGGGGAATTTTTCAGGTGTTATCTCTTTATATATTTTTCCTGCCCCTTTTTCTCTCTCTTCATCTCTGGGACCTCAAATATGCATATGTATAAATAACTCAGATTTCATAAAAATTAAAAGTTTTTACTCTCAAAGGATACCATCAAGAAAGTGATAACTTTCCCAAGGTGGCTGCACCATTTTACAGTTCCACCAGCAGTATATGAGGGTTCCGATTGCTCCACATCCTCATCTACATTAGCTATTCTTTGTCTTTTTGGCCAAAGCCATCCCAGAGCTTTTTTCTTAGGGCTGCCTTCCTGCTGGACAGCATCTCTGAGTCGCTTCCCTAGGGTTGCTGTAAGGTCGGTGGTGCACTTCTCTCAGAGTGAGGTCCCTGCTTTGGGAGCAGAGTGCTGGACTACGGTGGCATTCTCGGACCTTCCTGGCCTGCCTCCCTAGTGTGCGAGCTGGGTGTAGGTAATTGAGCCCCAATATTCTCAGCCTGCCATATCTGGGGCAGTGCCTCTACCCTATGAGTCAGGGTTGGGTGGGGAAAGGGAGCCCCAGAATCTTAGCAACACTTATCTGAAATTTAGCCCCTGTAGCACAAACCTATGGGAGAGGAAAAGAAGTGACAGAGTCCTGACTCAAGTGACATAAATTCTCACTGCTCTTACCAAGATTTATTAGATTTTATTAAATAAGTATTTTTTTATGTGTTGTATGTCATTGAGACATTTTTCAGAAAGTTTAAATGGTTCAGTTTTGTTTTTAAAGCAATTTTCACCAGTTTGGGTTGTTTTGCTGAGGAGAGGGTCTATGGAGCTTCTCATATCACCATTTTAGAAGTCCTCTCCCCCTCCCCACCCTCATCCTGGGCCTCTCCCCTCCTCCTCCTCTCTGCTCCTAGCTGAAGAACATGTACGCCAGGTTTATCACTGCCGCAGGATCTTTGCACTTACTGTTCCCTCAGGCTGGAAAGTTCTCCCTTGAAGTAGACACTGTTGGATTCTCTACCCAAGTGTTGTTTCCACCTTGATCCCTGCAGCAGAGTCCCTTCCCTGCATGACTCAGGGGAAATCCTCCATAATCTAGAGCAAGACTCAGAAAACTCCAGCCTGTGAGCCAATTTTGGCATACTGCCTGTTTCATACAGCCCACAGGCTAAGAATAGGTTTTACATTTTTAAATAACTGAAAAGAGAAAAAAAAAAGAAGAATCTTTTCTCACACATGAAAATTATGTGTACTGAAGATTTTAGTGACCATAAATAAAGTTTTATTGAAACATAGTTATGCTATTTATTTACGTTTTGTCTATGGCTACTTTTATATTGTAACAGCAAAACTGAGTGGTGGCATACTATAAATCAGAGTGACAAAGTTATAACTTGAAAGCATTGAAAGCCACATGTATCATCTCTTTGTCTGAAGACATTTCAAAGATGAAATATGTAAACTCTCAATACAGATCAGCATTAACAGTTGAATATTTTGCAATTTGTTTTCATGAAGAACACCATTGTTGGCCCTCAATTAAGCAAAATGTTATCCCCAAAAAGTTCATTCTTCTCATTAGTAGATCTGTATTTTAAACATTATGTTATTATTTTATTTTAAATTTTATCAATCCATAAAAATTTTATGAAGATTTTTTTCTCTCTTTATTTACCTACATAATATCCTTAGTTAAGCCTCTTGAAACTTAAAATATTTCCTGTTTAACTCTTTACAGAAAAAGTTTACCAATAATGGTGATTCCATTTCCTTGCTAGTGAATAATTTTAAAGAAAAGCATTTGGCCTGGTTCTGACCAATGCATGCAAGAGGCAATGTGCTGTCTTCTTCCTTTGCATGTTGTTTCAGATGTGATGCTTGAAACTGTCGTAGTTATCAGGGGAGAAATTCTGAGGACCAACCTGACACAAACCTGGGTTCTTGTGCTGTGGTTAAACCCTGAGTTAGCCAACTTTCCTATCTCAGGACTTCTTATTATGTGAGACAATAAATGTTTTTATTATATCAGCTATTTTAATTAGTCTTCTACTTGTTGTCTAAAAGATTCTAATTAATAACACCTCAAAGCAACTCACAGCTCCTTCTCATCAATTGGGTTAAGAAGAGATGTCCTCTCCTCAGAGAGGCCTTTCCCAGACACCCTAAGAAAATAGTTTTCGATGTCCTTCTCCCCCATTAGTCATCCTTGCTAGCATGTATCACTATGCAGTCTCCCCTCACTCAAGTATCCTGAGATCAAGAGCATTGTGTTATCCACCACTGTTGCCCCAGGACTTAGAACAGTCTGCCACCAGGTGGGTGTCAATAAATGTTTATGAAATAAATTTAAATGATACTAATAATATTTTAACAGCATTATTAATGTTACTAATATTTATAAAAATTGTTAAGATATATTAACACTTACTACTAATACATTTTACAATGTTTATTATTCGAGCTATTTTTTGTGTGTGTGTTTAGTGTGTGCCATACTCCATGCCTGAGTTTATCATAAATCCATCAATTAATTCTTGTTACAATGTTTTGAGGTAGATATTATTGTTCTCACATTATAAAAGATTGCCAATATTAGTTTTCTTTATTATGATCGATACTATTAATACAAACTAGGGCGATAAAATAATAACAATAATAACTATTTTATGAAAACTAACAAACTTAAATGGAACTCATTGTTCTGCCCCCAGGACCCATCTAGTAGGAAGTTGCACTGAAGCACAGTTCTCATCCTCACTTCCCTCAGAAGGAAATTCCAGCAGAGGAGGGAAACTTCCTGCCAGGGATCTTTTCAGACCCAATTTACCAAGGCAAATAATGATGGTTATTGTGTTTGACTAGGAGCCTGCCCTTTCCTCCTCAAGGGAAAACCTGTGATGACACACATTAATTGTCCAGTTCTTCTGGAGTCCTAGAGTTATGTAGACAGACCGAGGCAAATCTCTTGTTATCTTTAGATAACATCTTTACAAGTGTCTTGGCTTCCAGGGTGCTGGTCAACTCAATCTTTTTCTTCCCCAAAACATTACATCATGGTTTCTAGGTAATTTCTGCTTTAAATCTAATAATTTTCTATGACAGCCTCCTCATACCAAATTCCTGAGGGATTTCTCAGAAAAGGGATGTATGTAAGAATTAATGTGCATCCTACTAGGTCAATAGCCCCTGTAATTCTAATAACTATTTTCATAGCAAAGTTTTTATTTCTATCTCTCTATGGTAAATCCAAAGGGTATGTTTGGGATGATCTAACTTAAAGCATATGGTCTGTGGGCTCTGTGGCATCCCACAAATTCATTTCAGGGGTTCCTGAAACACTTCAAAGAGATGCAAAGGGGACTCACATTTTAGTCCAGTGCTGTCCGAAAGAACTTTCTGCGATGACAGAAACGTTCTGTATTTGTGCTGGATGATACAGTAGCCACCAAACACATATAGCTATGAGCCATTGAAAAGTAACTAGGGAGACAGAAGAAGTAAACTTTAAATTTAATTTTAATTTTAGACTAGTGGCTGCCATAGTAGACAGCTCCAGTCTAGAGCACCTGAGGATGCTGATTACAGGTTGTTTCTTATTCCTAGCTGCCTCCCAGGGTGTGAACAGTGATGACATACTATTTCCTAAGCAACATCTGGAAACCAGCCAGTAGTTATTAATGATGACAAAAATAACAACAAATGTACGTGGAGCTTGCACACAACCACATCTTAATCTTTACAAAATCCTGCTCATTTGGTCCTATCCCCATTTAAAGAAGAGGAGACTGAGCAGTGTAAGTGATTGACCAAAGTCACAGAGATGTGTTGGCTTGAAGTCCTATGTCTGTCCAGCTATGTTCACTGCTTGGTGGTTTTCCAATTTTACAAATACTCTATAAGCAAGATTGTCCCAGGTAAAGATCAGACAGCTGCAGCCTAATCAGAAAGCAGGAAAAGTGAGACCCAGATATGCTGAGAGGGCTCTGCTAGTGGGGAAGAGGGGAGGGGGAGAGGGCAGGGCAGATGCCATGTACCTGGCACTCACACATCCTGCAGCCCACAACTCTACCACCATTGGCTGGGTCCATCAGGGCTTAGAATCCATTCCCCTTTGATCCTCATGATAACCCTGAGAGCAATACTATCACCCCAATTTTTTGGATGACATGAGGGCAGCTCTGAGGGTTTACATGACTTGCTAAGCTTTGTTCAACCTATGCAAGCAGCAGGAACAAGATTCCAGTTCATCTGCTTGCAGCGCTCCAGACAGCCCTTATAAAGGTAAATGGACAAAGCCAAATAAAATCTGGGGCAGCAACATAAAAGCAGCAGAACTGTGGCCTTCATTAGAGAAAGGCTAGTGCTGTCTGTAACTCCCCTTGCATTCTCTCACATGCTCTCCACTTGTAGCCCTTGTTCCCAGGATTCTCAGGAGTTAATTCTTATTAATGTGCTGGGACAAGTGGGTCCAGGACTGTGGTAAGCATGAAAGAGAGACCCGCCCAGCTTCAATGTAACTAAGGGTTCACATCCATATTGCTGGAAACAACATGGCAAAGGGAGATGAGTCTGGTGCTTTCCTTGTTATGTTAAAGACCTGGTCTCACAGAGTCCCTAGACCAGGAGGGTGACACACCTGGTCCATGTACCCCCCACCCCATGGCACTGTATCTAAACCAGAGAACATCAACTTGTCTGACCTGAGAGTACTGTTGGGGGGAAGGTTTTAGAAAGGAAAAGGGAGAGAACAAAGCAGAAAAGATGAGGAGCCAGATAAGAAAGGAAGAATCAGAAGTTGCAGCTGCCACTACAGGGGCTCCCTGTGGACCATGTAGCCCTAACAATAGCAATACCAGTACTCACTGCAGGAACTCACACATAGCATTCAGCTGGCCTCCAGATCTTGTGCCCAGTTCCTGCAACATGTTCACCTCCACCTCCAGCCCCAGCTACTCAGAATAAGTTCTTTGTATCCTTCAAGTCTCATCTTAAAGGTGTTGCTTCTAAGAAACCTTCTCTAATCTTCATTCTTATTTTTATTACCCTCCTCTTCCCACCCTTGGAATTTCCTCCCTACCTATTTATCTATCTGCCCTCTCCTGTAGATGTCCTCACGGAGGACAAGAGATTGAAACAAATGAGCCCTCCAATATCTGTCACATAGTAATGTTAATGATAAAAACACTAGTAAAAATGAACATTTCTGTGTCAAATATTATTGTAAGCATTTTATATATATTAATTTTACTTTTGCAACAACACTGTGAGATAGGTCCTATTTTTGTCTTCATTTTACTGAGGAGAAAAGTGAAGGACAGAGAAGTTAACTTGCTTAGGATAAACAGCTAATGAGAGGAAGAGCGAAAGTTTGAAAACAAGCAGTTTGATTTTAAATTCTCACCATTAATCACTTCACTAACTTGCTCAACATGCTATAGGTGTTAACACAAGTTGACCTATTCATTTACTTACTGGTTTTAGCATCTAAATTGCCCGTCTCCACAGGTGAGAATGACCACAGGCAATAGAGTAGGCTTGCTCTAATAAAGGAAATACAGTAACACTGAATCCCTTAAACACTGTCATTGTTTTTGTTCTTGAATGATAATAAGTGAATGTCTTAGTCAATATTGATTCTGAAATAGGAAGAAAACCTACGACCTTGTGCCCTGGTGTCTCTTTTCAGGGAAAATGAGTATTATGTATAGGCCTGGCATCCTCTCATGGGGAGCAGGAATGTTGGAGATAATAAATAGAATAATGGCCCCCAAAGATACCCTTGACCTAATCCTTTAAACCTGTGACTGTGTTAGGCTACATGGCAAAGGGAATTAAGTTGCAGATGGAATTAAAGTTGTGAACTGGTTGGCCTTGATATCCTACAGTATCAGTTAGGCCCAGTATAATCACAGCATCCTTAAACATGCAAGAGGGAGGCAGGGGAGTTAGCCAGAGGAAGGTCTCATTTGAGAATAAAAGCACAGAGAGATAAAACTTTGCTGACTTTGAAGATGGAAGAAGGAGCCACATGCCAGGAACGCAGGTGGCCTCTAGAAGCTGGAAAGGATGAGACAGATTCTCCCTACAGCTTCCAGAAAGGAATGTAGCCCTGCCAGCATCTGAATTTCAGCCTAGTCCAGTGAGACCCATGTTGTACTTCAAGACTGTAAGAAAATAAATTTATGTTCTTTAAAACCACTAAGTTTGTGCTAATTGGAAACTAACATGGTATGAAGTGAGGCAAAGATCTAAGAATGTCCTGCCTGATGACATTTATAATCTGCAGAGATTGCTCTTTCCTGGCTGAGTATAACCAGAGAGATGGAGGTGTATGCTGATCTCAAGCATCCTTCTAGTCACTTGAGGACTTCTCTCACCGCTTAAGTGCAAAATACAAAGGTAAAAAATACATTTCCTGACACAGGTTGAGCCCTCTAAATTGTAGAGACAATTTAACACAAAACAAAACAACAAAGCTCCTGCTTCTGATTCAAGTAGCTGGAGTTCTTGATATCTAAATTGCCCAGAAAAATAGTTTCTCTTCCATTTTCACTTTGCCTAATAGCCAGTTTTTGGAAAATCCTACAGGTTATAGCTAATGGCAGAATCTCTTTTCTTTCCTATGTCCTCACTCTGGAGCCAGTGAGATTGGGTTTGGGGAAGCAAAGACTTATACGCAAGGGAGAATAAAGTTCACAGATGGCACTTGCCTGGCTGACTGCTCAAAGAAGAAACTGTTCAGATGATTTTTTTGATCAGGTACTGTTTACAGATGAAGTAGACTTAATGGAGGAGAGAGTTTGCTGCTCTCTGACCTTGGCTGTGTGTTTTTCTCTATCTCCTGTCAAATTTAGCACTAAAAACAAACAATTGCCAATGAGCTGGAACATGAGAATGCAAAGGGCAGACTGCAATGAGCGAACTCGGAGGTGAGGCTGAATCAGGTCCTAGAAAATGTGCTTGTATATCTCTTCTAACTGGCCAGGGGGAGAGGGGCTGTATTCAGAGAGCTTTAAAGGCACATGCAAGGACTGAAGTATGGGGCTAGGCATGTCTGCATGTGAGTGCCTGCATGATCCTGTGCAGGTTATTCAACCTCTGGGAGCCTATCTTGTCATTTCAAAGGGTGTGGCTATACCTAGCCAACAGAGTGGTGGTGGGTGCTTTGGGAAAGCTTCTTTGTGGTAAAGAACAGAGGCCCAGCCCATCTGGCTCAGGTCAAGAGAGGATGATGGGATTGATGTGAAGACACATACAGAGCTTCACAATACCCAAAAGCACAAGCTCTGATGAGTTCTGAATTCCAGATTCTGGTTTATTCTAGAACCTACCCACCTGGAATTCATGGAACTTTTTTTTTTTTTTACCTAATCTCTTAATGGCTTTCTTTCTTTCTCTCTCTCTCTCTCTCTCTCTTTCTCTCTCTCTCTCTCTCTCTCTTTTCTTTCTTTCTTCTTTCTTGTGTCTTTCTTTCTTTCTTTCTCTCTGTTTTCTTTTTAATATATCTTGAGATATAATTGACATATAATAAAGTACCTAAATCATAAGTATACATCTTAGTCAATTTTTATACATACCCATGTAACAACCACCTGCATCATGACATATAGTTCAAGGGTCAGCAAGCTCAGGCCTGTGGGCCAAATCCCCTCTGTTATCACTTAGCTTGCACCAAAAGGGTAGGTGCAGAACATGTAACCTTACAGTGGGGACAAAGGGGATGGAACAGGATGCTTTGTATTCTGAGGACCTGATCTGGGGTTATGTGTTCCCTGCAATACATGAGGACAGGGCACTTACCAAGCCCTCTAGTGGCCTCAGAGCCCTGAGGGTGTTAGCCTGGCTTTGAGACTCCACTTAGGTCCTCCCTCTATAAAACTGCACAGGTGTGATTACAGCAGGACAATGATGGCATTTGAGGCTGATGGTAAGAACCAGTCTTCAACCAAGACTGCATGGCAGTGGGGAGGACCAGTAGCAGTGGACTGATTAGTTTCCAGGGCTTTTCTGGCTTGGGTGTGGGAACTGAAAAGGACCCTTTAGGACTATGGAACCTCAGGGTTCTTGGATGACTCAAGGGTGAGGGAACCTTAAGTGAGTGATAGTGAAACTTCAGTTAAAGTGGTACGTAACGGAGCAATCAATCAGAATATAAAAGATGAGCTTTTACTTATGTCTCATATTAGTTTAGCAGTTTATACCATGTATATACATATAACCAAAATTTTACTCATGATCTAAATGCACTCATGAACCCCAGGCTGAATCTCAGCTTCATATTTTATCCTTTCTGCTTTGGTTCCCACTGAAAACAGGAAGAGCCTTTCTGTGCTTAGATTAAATTCCCAAGAGAATGTTATTGGCCAAGTTAATATTTTTAATCAGGCCATGCAAATCTCAGTCTCTGGCCACTCCATGGATTATTTACCCTTCAGTCAGGCTCTCAGTCCTAGTTTAATCAATCATGGTGGGTATAGGGAAAGGACAAAGGAGGGTCCTATGACCTAAAGCATGGCCTTCTGAGAAGCTAGGCTGAAAGTGGACAGTTCCCCATAGAAGGGGGTGTGAGCAGGGCAGAGTCTATGACTTTCACATCCAGTCCAGGAAGCTTGGAGATGACTTATGGAAACTGCTTTGTAAATGCAATGCTAGAACCAAGTAAATAGTCAGTAGCACATAGCTACGATAATGATGATGAAGAATTATCATTACTCAGGATGTGAGTCAATGCCTAGAGAATCACTTCTTCTGGAGGATTTTTTCTGCTCTTTCTTTCAGTGATGTTGATGGCATTGGCAGGTGTTGACAGCAAATTAAATGTACACAGGCTGAGAGGCTTGTGGAACATAGCATTTGATGAGGACACTCATTTAAAGAAATTAGAGAAGAGAAATTAAGCGTCCCTCAAGTCATTAAAATACAGGTAGGTCTGAGGGTTTTGAAGAATGAATTCTTTCATAAATAATTAAAGACTAAATATATTGCACAGCAATCTAAACAGGAATGTTATCTAAATAATTATAAAAGTCCTTCCTTTCATCTCATAAATTTATGTAATTAAACTAATGTTCCAGTTTGCTCTTACATGGTTGCAACATGATGGAAGTGCAGAATTTTTACTCCACTGCTGGCTAATTTAGGATGACGTGTGATTCTATTTTTTATTTTCAATGTTCTTTTGAATTTTTTCTCAAAACTTTCCCCTCTTCCTCTTTCAAAACCTGATGTTTAAGTAGTTATAAATAGACCTCCTAAGTCAGAAGTTGAATGTAATTTGGCTCTATTCTCTTTTCATCCCAAATTAGTTTAGGCATCAGTAACAATTTAAAGAGAAGTCACAAAAGAAAAAACAACCTAGATTCTGGTGTAGGAGACAAGGAGGTCTGCTTCATTCAGGACTCAGTAAGAGGAATATATACCAGTTCCACAGTGAGAGAGAAGTCTAGGCACCTTGGGATTTTATTTTTATTCTCTTGCTTTGGGGAGTTTCTTTTAGAGAAATATAATTTTCTTCCAAAGGTGGCAAGATATTATCGAAGTCCAATTACCATCTGTCGTTTAGCCCACTACACATGTTGTTTACACTTTCTCAGTCCTGATTTCCTCATCTGTGACATGAAGGGCTTAAATAGACCCATCCATCCATCTACCAGTTCACTTATCCTGCTAGGGGTTCCTGGGTGCCTAGAACATTTAGGTGCTCATAAATAAAAGATAATGTTTGGTTTCAAAGACCTCATTAGCATGAAAGTTAAGAGCCCAGATTCTGAAATTAGAGGACCTAAATCCCAGCTCCCTTTTCTTATGATCCGTGGATACCTAGATAAGTTCCTTTATCTCTCTAAATTCTTTCTTTCTATTTAAAAGAAGAATATTAATATAATATAAGAAAGCCTTAAATGTTAAATAAGATAACCTACAAAACACATTGCCAAGCAGAACAATCCATATTAGCTGCTAAATTATGATTAATAAATGTGTTTAAATTGCTCTAATATAGCTATGTAAGTAATGCTTGAGGAACTCTAAAAAATTAGCCATTAATTCTTTCTGGGATGGACTAAAGAAGGCAAACAGAATTTCAGAGGAGGTGATACTAAGTTGGGTTTTGTAGAATGAGTAGGAGTTTTCAACACAGAGAAGATAAAATAGTGAGGGAAATGGGGACCGAATGTAAAAATTCACAGAGAATAAACAGTAATATTTTAAGGTTAAACTATTTGTACATGCAGGAAATGGCAGAGATAAATTTAGAAAAGAATTCTGGGACTACTTTATCAGCAGCATATCAGTCAGAAGGCTTTTAATTGCTAATAACTAAAAACCCAGTTTGAACTGGACCAAATAATAAAAATGGTTTATTGTTTTTTCACATAGGTAAGTTTATGGCTTTTAAAAATATAAATACCTGGATGGTCAGGTTTAATATTGGTTTGATTCCATGACTCAATCATATCACCAAGGAGCTGGTTTCTTTATATTTCTACTCCTCTTTCTTGTGTAGTATCTTCATTCTAATACTGGATGCCCCTCATAGTTACAGAGTGGCTGCCAACTACCAAGGTTACATGCTTCCTAAGCAACATAAGCAACATACAGGGAAGAAAGAAAGACTGTTTCTGAAACCACTCAACAAAAGTCCTCACTTTATGCTGACAAACTCACCCCTGAATCAATCTCTGTAAGCTAGAGAAATACATGAGCCAGTAGAATTAGGTCTGGGACATCTCAACCAATCACTGTGACAACAGGAATGGGGCTTAAACCAATCATATAGCTACCTTTAAAACTTGACCGGCAGTCTTTGTAAACCATGTGTCTGCTATACAAAGAGAGAGGAATGAGATGAATGTAGAAAGACTGACTACGTGGTTCATCCCAGAACACTTTGTAGGCCATGCTTTAGAGTTTGGAGTTTACACTGTGAACAACAGGAAGTCACTTGTAGGCAAAGAGCCACATTTAGAAATAACTCTGGAGGCAGCTTAGGGACACATTGGGTCAAGGAGGCCAATTTACACTTAGTTCATTTCTTATGTTCCCTATAGAGGAAACAACCTAACTCTCCCCAGCAAACAAGTATTCTGGGCATTCTGTCTCTTAGAAACCTTACATTTCAGGTTCAATTTCAACTCAGAGTGCTGAACTGCTCACAACTCCCAAGCTGCTGACAGTAATGCAGCAATGGCTGTTTTAAAATTTTATGTGTTCTAAATCACCTCAAAATCACTGTATTCTGTTTTATCCTAAAAACCACTTCTAGAACATGTGAGAGCCAGATGAGAGAAGGCAGCATGGGGGAGAAGCATGAAAGTCAGAGCTCTAGAAACAAACAGGCTCCCTAGAAGTAACATAACCTATGAGCCTATTCACTCCTCTATAAAGCAAAAAAGGAAGGGTGCTAACCTTATAGGTTGTTCATTCACCCATTTAGCAAATATTTATAAACACCAATTATGTGCCAGTGCCTGTGCTAAAAGCTCAGCAGAGAAGCATCTGAGTAAATGTATATTGTATGCTTATCGGAGTTCTAATTCTGGGAAGATCAAAAAAGAGGACAGACTCCTAGGAAACTGGGTAAATGAGAACCTCTGGTGACCAGAAAGGCATACTTTGAACACCTCTCACATTAACACCAATGAAGATTTGAGTTTTATCCAAATCCTCTGAGGTCATGGCCAGAAAGCACTATGGTCACAGATAGAGTTCACTGGCATTTATTCACTCCCTTGTTAAAAAGAAAAGGAAATACGGTTCCTCACTGCTTTCCTAATCCTGGAGTGACCACAGAAGTCTTCTTTTTGATACCCATCGTCATGTTATTTAAACAATGCTTCAGCAATACCCAAAGAATGAGCTTTCTCATTTAAGAAAAAACTTTTATGACTTGGATATTTTTTATCTTTTCAACTCAGGGCTGAAATGATGTATTCAGGGTAACATATTTCCAGGGAATTCAGACAAACTCCCATTTTAAAACTAGACTAACTTCCTACTGTGCTGTGATCACAGCAGTGCTTCCTTGGTTGTGTTTCAAATGATGACCTCACCACACTCCCCACTCCCAGAGACCTTATGAAAAGTCCTTGAAAACTAGCTCCGTGCACCATGGCATGCTGAGAAGCTCCTTCCAGAGAAGAATGTACCTCTGTCCGAGGGGAATTGACTCACATATATATATTTTTTTCCTCCAAATACTAGAGCTAGGAAGAAGATGGCTTATATTGCTATGATTTGTGATCATAAAATGAATATGTATTTTCATTACCATACTATCATACAGAGTACAACAAGTTTTGCTTACAGTAATCTCTATACCACTTGATATGAATGTTATATTGTATTTTGCAATGCACAATTTCTTGAAGAAATATTTTACAAAGAGATTTATAATGGGAAATTTTAATGTATGCTTCTAGTGCCCATTGATGGAACTGATCTATTTTCATCTTTCTCCCTGGAGCCAGTTTGACATTGGGCTGACATGCTAATGACAATGTTTCACAAAAGAAGATATATATACTCCAGTTGAAGTATGGAGCCTAAAATTGAATGAGAGAACTCGTGGAAAGTAGCAATAAGTTAAAGGTAATACTTTTGTACCAGAGCAATGGAAGAAAAATATGTATACCAAATGGCATTATTTTTAGAACTAGGTGCAAATTAGAAAATACAGGAAATAAATTTTTTCTCATCAAAAGTGTGTGAGACAATATCTAGAACTTTCCAATCACAGTGTTTGTCCTGCTTCAACTTCCTTCTCCTGCTGAAACTACCCTGTTCATAGCTCCAGCTCACGTTAGCAGCGCCAGGCCCTGAGCCCTGCCCATTAGAGAAGAGGTGGCCACCGACCTGAGGCTGGCTCATTGTCAGGCTGGTAGGAGACTATCAAGATATGCCCATTAGCCAAGAGCTTATCTCTCTTCTCAGTAGAAACTGAAAATTTCCTAGAAGCATGAAGAGTGGAGGGGAACAGTTGTCCTCTCAGCAGCAAAATACCAGATTGATTGATATATGAAAGAAAAGTAACAAGGAGTGCCAGAAAAAAAGAGTAAATGATGCCATCTAGAGTAGGATAGAGGATCAGAATGGCCATCTGGGACAGACATCTGAACTAGGGCTTAGAAATGATTGGAATTGACCAGACTGACAAAGGGGCAGGGATGGGACTTCTGGGAACAGCATTCGAAGAAGCATGTTAGACATGAGCAAAGTCATGAAGATGTCACAGGGTTTGCATCAAGATAACAGGCCTGGAATAGCTCCCGAGAAATGTAAAAGGAGTAACAGAGGGCCTGGGGTGACAAAAATGAGCCACTAGGGAGTGCATAGCAGAGAAGTAACATATTCTGATCTAGATTTCAGAAGATCATTTTAGCAGACAAAGGGAGGGACAGAGAATGGAGGAAACCTGACTGGGACAGTGGTGCTGTGGGCTGGGAACAGCCCCCTAGGTGTGGGAGAGTGCAGACAGGGCTGAGAGTCTGGGACAAATCTTCAGGTTCCTAACCAGTAAAGTGCTGGAGATGACGCATATAGGAGCAGCTCTTGAGAGCTGATGGTGTGTCTCTCCCCTAGCTTTGTGTTCTGTGATTTTATGATGGAAGCTTAAATTAGACCATGGTGGGAGTACTTACACCACAGAAACTAGCAAGCACTAGGGGCCATTTTTTCTTTAATTCTTTCTTGTTCTTTTTTTTTTTTTTTTTTTTTTCCCCAAAGAGCTGTCATACCACTGCCAGAAAATGGATCATCAATTCTGGGAGAAAACCAAAAAAATGTATTTGTGCTTTGCTCTCTTTCTACTGCTTTTGGGTCATGTTCCTAAATGGGTCTATATGGTGGGGAATTCTGAGTAAATGGGCTATACAAGAGATTCTTGTGCCTCATTATCATGAAGAAAAGAAAAATAAGGTCTGTCTTCTTAGGAAAGAGGACACAGTGTAGATTAAATTCACTGAGCCTGTTTGCTCAAAATATTTTACATTCAAATATAACGTAACTAATAGTTCATCTTATTCTCATAGAGACAGAGGGGAGAAAGAGAGAGATTATGGGAGAGAGACAAGCATAGAGAAGCACAGAGAGAGAAAAAAAAGAATAAAATGAAAGAAAGAGGGATGAAAAAAGAACAGAGGAAGAAGAAAGGAGGAAAGAAAGGAGGCAAGCAGCTGTCCCTCTCTCACTCTGAATTATACACTGCATCCTTGATTCTCTTTAATCATTAAAACAACACAGCAGCCATGTACACTGAGACCATTTTATATGCCAAGTGCAATATATTGTTTAAAATCAAAATAACGGATGCTATTATTACCTATCTCCATTTTATAGATGAGAAAACTCAGGCCCATAGAAATTGAATAGCTTGCCCCCGTCACTCTCTTAATAAGTCACAGAGCCAGGTTTGAAGGAGGGATTTGAAGCTAATCTGTATAACCCCATGACCTACTACATAATAAGGCTTTTAGTCCAAACAAAGCAAAGTGGACTAAAATACCCACTCTGGTATGTGAAGAACACAAAAAAGTACCCACCCTTAGGAATTGGCCCACAGTGCCTCCACAGGCAAAATGAATGACAAGGAAGGAAATTGGGGACAACACCCAAGGCCAAGCTGATGGGAGCTCCTGATACTGGGGATTGTATTTTTTCATTTTTGCATTGCTGGTACCTGGCATAGAGCCTGGATCAATAAGTGTCTACTCAGTGAACAGCATGAACTTATATTGAAAGGATGGATTAGATCGCTCTTGCTAGAGAGTAGTCTAGAAGGTCTTGCAAGAGGGAAGAACAGCTGAGCTGAGGGTTTTTGTGTGAAAGGAACAGAAAAATATCAGATAGGTCCATCTAGAATAGACCATTACTTTCTGTATCTATCAGGACACATGTCCAAGCCCTACCTAAACTGTTTGTCACCAGATGACCTTTCTTTCAGCTATAAAGTCCAGATTACAGTAATGAGTCCATTACCAATGAGTTATAAATCTTCTATTGGCTAACAAACCCCTTATAAATTTTTAGATGGTTATGGATAAAGCTTGTTCACAGGAGAATAACAAAGAAGAGAGGATGAAGGGGTATTTTTAAACCTCAATTCTTTGGTCAAATGGAGAAAAAAAACAGGGTGACAAAGTGGCTTTGGGGTGATTTTAAAACAAATAGTTCCTATTTCAGGTCCTAAAGCTCAGAGCCATTTTTAACTCACTCTGTCTTTGCCTTCTCTATCCAATCAGTCACCAAGTCTTACGTGTTTATAAAATATTTCTTGCAGCCTCCCTTTCTTTCTGTTTCCACTACCCTGCACTGAAATAAAGCCATGGCCCAAAGTCAAGGGTGTGGTTGAATATTCACTCAAAAGGTTCTTTATGAATCACTAGTGTGGGTCTCTTGTTTGAGAGATAAAAAGGTGAGGCCCAGGGGGTGGATAACTTCCCTAAGATGACAGGTTAGGGCAGAGTTGGGGCCACTGGCAAGCATTTGCACTCCCAGGTTTATTATTTTCAAATGAATCGGCCAGGATTCTTGGCTGCAAGCAACAGAAACTGACTCTGATGATCTTAAGTGAAAAGATATTTAGTGAAAGTCTATCAGAATTGCAGGAGGCTGGAGAGTCAGACTCTGAGAACTGATAAGAGTCAAGGGTAACTTGGCAGGCAGGGCCACAGTCACACTGCCACAGTCTGGTCAGGACATGCTGCCCCTGCACTGCTGCTCTCGCCACACTGCAACAGTGATGCTTTAACTTCCAACTGACCCCTCCCTTCCACTAAACCCTTGAGTCCAGGGTCAGTGCCTGATTCTCCCTGTAGTGGGAAGTAGACACAGAAGAAACCACAAGACCAGACATCCAACGGAGAGGTGACCATCCCCCCTTTTTAGGGATCTAGGGAAGAAGAGGGAGGCTATGGGAAGTGAATGGATGCATGGATGTTGGCAGATACAATACCAGGAAATGTTTTAAACAATGAACATTGCTTGCCTGGAGGGACCTTCCCAAATAAACCTTCTGCCTCTGTTTTTAAAATGTACTTTGAGCCTATGTTATACTGCTTACATGTGGCTCCAAAATCTTTAGTGGTATAAAAGCAAAACTCCACTAACCACCATTCAAAGCCTGCTTCATTCCTTCTCCCACTCTAACCTCATCACAAGCAGGACTTCACCACAGCTGTCCTCACATCATATTCTCTACTTCAGTCTGGTCTAAGGCCTGGCTACTCTTTTCACCTTCACCTCTTTGCTTATGCTCTCCTTACCTAGAGTTTCCTCCCTTAACTCCCAGCATCATCCAAACCCTATCTGTGACACAAAGAGTAGTTCAAATTCTACTTTTTATAACAAGATCTTCCCAAACAGTCTAACCAAAGTCTCCTCTGAACTCTTACCTTGACCTCCAATCTGACAATATGTACTCTTTCAAACTTGGTGCCTGGTCCAGAGAAGACACTTAACACATGTCTATTGAATGAATGAATTATATCTCTACTCAGTCTTCAAAGCCTAGCTCAGCTGTCATTTCCTTAAAAAATTCTCTCTGAGTCCCAGGCACAATTAGTCCCTTGCTCTTTAAATTCTCATAGCATTTTTGTCTGTAGCTGCACTGTAATACTTATCATCACACCTACTAATCATTTGCTTGTTGGCTGTTTCTCCATTAAACCATAAGCTTCCCATGAATAGGAATCACATCTTATTCTTTTTTGTACATATTGTATCTGAACATACAAACCTGTGCTGTCTAATATGGTAGCCTCTAGGTACATATGGCCATTTAAATTTAACTTGTAATTAATTAATTGTAATTAATTGTAAATGTTGCCTGCCACATAAAATTATATGAAATAAAAGGTTCAGTTCCTCAGTTACAGTAGTCATACTTTATGTTTTTAATAGTCACTTGAGGCTAGGGGCAATAGCATTAGGCAATGCAGATAGAAAATATTCCCATCATCACAAAACTTTCTAATGGATGGCATTGTACTAGGAATGCACTACATAATAAAATAAAGCCATCTTTTGAAAAGTTCATTATGCATCATGCATTGTGCTAAGAGTTTTATATACATTATCTCATTTAATTCTGAGAGCTACACTCAGAGGTCAATAATAGAATTATTCCCATTCCACAAATGAGAAAACTAAAGCACAGAAAAATTTAAAAATTTGGGCAAAATCATCCAACTAGTATATAGCAGGGCCAGATATTACTATTCTCATAAGCAAGTCTACACCCATAACCACGGTGCTATATCTCTTTTGTATAATGTAGAGTAAATAAAATGGACTCACAAGTTCAAATTCAAATCCTAATTCCCCTACATACTAACTGTGAGACCTTAAAAAACTGAACCATTTTCTCCTTGAAATGCAGATAATGATTATTTCTCAGGGTCATTATAAAGATTAGATGAATAATGTATATGGTGGGCTCCACATAGTGCCCAGCACATACTGGATATCCAATGAGTATTAGCCATGTTCTTACTCAATGTTTTAACCTCTTGGGTTTCAAGAACTTCTAAGCTGAGTTACATGTAAGCTTTTATAAATACTATTTTAAATGACTGATTCTTATTCTGAGATATACCCTTTGTTCCTTCACAGTATTTTTAATGTGACTTTTACAAATCCTTTGACTTGCTGCCCACTCAATTTGTGCCCTGTTATTAATGTAACATGACGGGGGTGGAAAGTGGAAATAAATGTTGCCTACCACAGCTAGGAAACAAGACCTCTACAGAAAGGAAGAAACCACCTCAATCAACTTGAGCAGAGGAGAGAGGCAGAGTTTTAATGGGAAGATTTCAAGCATCAATCCCAGTAAGGGTACAGGGCCACCTTTCCCCCTTAATAACTCAATCCCCTGGACTATTTGAAAGAAGGTAAACCTGATTCTTACTAACCTGATGAGAGCTTGCAGTGAATAATAAATGCCACAGTTTAGTTAGGCTATTACTATATACCAACTAGAAGGTCAAATGAACAAATATCTGAGAATTAATTGAATTCTACAAAAATGAGAAGGAATAGATCTGCTGCAAGGTGACAGATGATAAGAGGAAGGCATGGCTTGGTTTCCAAGTACAAAACATTTGGAAAAAAAATTATCTAGAGATGTGATATGTTTATTCACATCTCTGGGCCCTTGTTCTTAAATATCTCAAGGGAAGTTCTGAATTGGAAGAGTTTTAGCTGCAAGTAACAAAAAATCTACCTCAACTTGCTTGAATAATGTTCAATTTGGCCAGTGTTACTTGGAGTCTGGATATTGGCTAGAACTTTGGATTGACTTGATCTTGTGGCACCAGTTTTCCTAGGACTCTATTGGATCTGCTGTTCTGTGTTTGTGTATGTGCATTGGCTTTGTTTGCAGGCTGAAAGGGAAGTAGACTGTCATTCTTCTGGGTCTTATATCCATGCATGTTCCTGTGGTAGATTAGATTATTGCTCAGAAATATTCACCACTCTTTGCATCACTCTCAGGAAAGAGCAGACTTCCCAATCCATTGAAGTCGGTTTTGGTCATTTGATCTACTATAGTGACTTAAGGGGTAGTCTTGATGCTAAACTTAGCCATATGACTTTCTTTGACCAGTGAAATATTGGCACTTGTAATGAAGGCTAGGCTTGAGATATGCTTGTGTGTTTCCATTGGTGCTCTTAAACCTTTGCAATTGTATTGAGAAAACATGCATAAGCTAGATCACTGGTTCTGGGAAGGAAGGAAAGACTTTGGTGTAGAACAAAGTCTAGCTCAGCTGATCCCCAGATTTGTTAGTGAGCCCAGCCAAGATCAAGAGAACTAAATTATGGTCTGGTCAAATGGCGAATAGGTAAATGCTCTGCTTGCCTCCTTTCATGAGCATATCAAAATTATAACTACAGAACAGCTATCATTGAGAACTGCCTGAATTTTAGCTAAACAGAAGTCCTATAACTAGGCATATACAGAAAAAGCCATGATGAGATTTATAGGAGGGGCAGAGACACCAAATGGGCTGGTTCCACACACACATTTGGCAGTTAAAAATCAGAGGGCTATTTCAGCTGCAGAGATCTCATACTAGGATCCCCAGCCTAGGGTTCCAGTGCCTGAAAGAGAAGTCTCCACACTTCTGGCTGTGAAAACAGTAGATATTGTGGCTGAATGAGACAGAAGGCAGCTGATTCCCAGGTATCTTCTTAAAAGGTCCATGCACAGACTTACTCACGATAGACTTACTTTCTCTGAGTTCTAGTGCTGTAACAGTAGCTCAGAAGGCACCAGGGACATACAAGGAGGAACTAAATTGTCTGGATTTGGAGTGAGGGTTGGAGGAGAAGCTTCCTCCAAGATAGAAGTACTGGCAGGTGTCATTGTTTCCTTGTTGAGCCCTCCCAACTCCCAGCCTGCATTTGAAGGTGGGTGCCATATCTAAGCCTCCATCAACCTGGCTAACACCATTTAGTCTACCCTGAGACCCTACCTATCAAATTTGCAGGCCTACCCAAGCTATTTCCAGTCACTTTTCCATTCAAATTGGCTGTCTTGGCTCATACTGTGGACTTTTCTAAAATTTCTCAAAGATTCACTAACCCCAAACAAGCAGCATCTGGCCTCCATGTGCCCTATACCCTTTGATAAGCAGTCGCAAACCTGGCATTAGTGGCAGCTTGCCTCAGATCGCAGCTTAGCCCCTGCCAAACACTTCCAAGACAAACGCTATATGATTTCACTTACATGTGGAATATAAAAAATAAAATACACAAACAAAGAGAAACGAGCTCATAGACTGAAAACATTTTGATGGTTGCCAGAAAGGAGGGGGTTAAGGAAATGAGTGAAAAGGGGTAAGAGATTAAGAAGTACAAACTGGTAGTTACAAAATAATCATGGGGATGTAAAGTACAACAGAATAAATATAGTTGATAATAATGCAATAACTATGTATAGTTTCAGATGGGTACTAGATTTATTGGGGTGATCCCTTGGTAAGGTATATAAATGACTAATCAGTATGTTGTACACCTGAAACTAACATAATACTATATGTCAAATGTAATTGAAAAATAAAAAAGTATTTTTTAAAAAAAGAGAACTGACCAGTAGTCTTGCCAATTAGCAAGGCCTAGATCAACTAAATAAATGCTTATTTCTCCATTGTGCTGAGATTTTTGTGGAATTTTTCTATGCAGCATTTTTGTGTTGATAGGTAATTGATACAATATCATCCAGATCAGAAAAGAGAAACTCTCCTTTAATTTTTCACAAAGGCTCAAGGTAAAATGGTCTCATAAACTCCCCAGAAAACTTGTCTTTGCATTTCATTGGCATAAATTGAGTCATATGCCCAATTACTGGCAAGGGGGATAGGTTTACCCTTAGATAAAAAAGGTCCTTTCTTGGAAGTCATCTCATCTAGCATATAGAGTACTTTGGCAAGGGATGGATTTGGAATAAAATTGTTATTCTGTTTAAAGGATGGAATGGATACTAAGATGGCAATGTCCTCCATCCCTATATCCCTCTGGCCTCAATTTATCCTCATTTATTAAAACTTTCAGAGCCCTCTAACCTACTTTATTTGCTTCTTCCTATAGGAACATAACTGAATTGCTCTCTTGATATTTGCACATCGCTTCTATGATAGTATCCAGAGTATTGCTTTCAAACACTGAGTTTTGGGTTCAATTCAAGTATAGCAAAATGGTTGAAATCTTGCACTGTGTACTCATATCTGGGTTCAAGTCTTGGGTTCACCATTTACTAGCTCTATGACCCACGAAAAGTCATTTACTCTCTCTGCCTCAGTTTCCTCATATGTAAAATGGGCCAATAATAGTATTAACTATGCAGGTTGTTGGGTGAATGTATCAGCTGGTAAATATTAATGAAGTTTTTCTTTTCTTTCTTTTAGGTTAATTGGGAAGATTTTTCTATGGCAAACCATTCAGCACTCATTTAGAGTTTGTTGCTAATGAAATATTCTTTAGAAGTCAAGGAGGCAGGTTTCCTCTCAGAAAAGCAAAATGGAATTCCATAATGAGTCAACAGGAAAAGAACATGTGGGCTGTGAGCTTATCAACACTCCATCAGCCATTAGTTCTATATTCAGTTAGGGTCTTTTTGGTGGCTGATAATGAAAATCTGCTTTAGCTAGGTTAGACAAAAGAGGACTTCTGCCATATAGGACATAGACTGTCTCATGAAACTCCAGGGCAGAAATGCAGAGACTGGAATCAGAGCATAGAGAGTAATTGGAATGCTTGTGTTTTTTTTTTTCTTGAATCTCTCAGAGAATATCTGTTTCATTCTATGTCCTTTCTGAAGACCATTTTTCCTTCTATCTTCATGTCATAATTTGGTGTCACTTTTTTTATTATATCATACTTCTGGTTACCCTCAGAGATTAACTTCCTGTCTCTAAATTCCTTTTCTAAATTCTGGGAAAAATACTCTGTTTGGCCTTGTTTGAACCAGATATCTGTCCATCCATGATGCTAGTGCCAACATATATACCAGGGACCCACCTCTGAAGAATGGGCATCATTCTCTGAGAAAGAAAGTAAACTGGGTATGAACTTCATACAGATCCCAATAATTTATTTGCCGTGTTTAAGAATGGCAATACCTGCCCAAGCTACACACTACCTCTGCCCCTATAATTCTTATGCAGGAAGTCCAAAAAGAGATGTGCAATTATATATGTTTAGAAAATTCTCCAGATGATTCTAATGATTCACATATTTAAAAAAAGAAACTTTTTTTGGAACACTCACAATATTGTTTCAAAAAAAAATAAAAAGGAAAACAAGAGATTCAGGCTAAATTTTTAAGTCCAGATAAAGACCAAGAATCTTTAAGCATACAGAAGAGTCACCCACAGATAACACCCAGCTGTTTTCTGTCTTTAAGAAGAGCGGTACAAAAGCTTACAGTTACACATAAGGTAATATTTCTTAATCAGAAAAGAGTTTTTTTTTTTTAAAGAATTGAAATGTTCTGTATCTCTGGGGCAGTCTCAATGTACCTGAGGGTATATAAGTAGTCTAGCTGACCTTTTAGAACGCTATTCAGTAGAGTCTGTGATCTCAAGGCCAGGATCAGAATCAAACCAGGCTCAGAAATAAAAAACCAGCTCTTTCAAATGAGGCTTTACATACCCAAAGAAAGAAAGGAGTGAGAGAAATAGCTCATTCTACAGGAATCAAATTGCACACTCAACTCCTTTAAAGGCTGGAAGGCATATCTATGTGGGTTCACTCAGTAGGCAAAGAAAGTGGCAGTGGCCCCAATCCTGTCTCCTCTTCTCTCCTAGTCTTGGCCCAGAGCAGGATGCTTTTATGGTCCAGGGGCCCTTTTTCCAGGCAGATGGGACCTAGTAACTGGTGTAATGTTAGTAGTTACTCTAGGAACTTGGTTTGGCCTTTACTAGGGCTTCAGGTGCTTGCATGAAAAGGGGAAGCAAGGGGTGGAGGCAGGTCTTCATACCTCATTCAATCCAGCAGGCTATGACCAGGGTAAAATCTGCTGACTCTTATTTCTTTCCTTCCTCATCATCGGAAGTCCATTCATGCTATGGTCTGAATGTTTGTGTTCCCTCCAAATCATATATTAACATCCTAATTTCCAGTTTGATTGTATTTGGAGACAGAGCCTTTGGGGGCTTTGGGGTTGATTAGGTCCTAAGGGCAGAGCCCTCGTAAATAAGATTAATGTTTTTATAAAAGAAGTCTAAGAGAGTTCCCTTGTTCTTCTACCATGTGAGGAAACCAGCAGGAAGTCAGTAGTCTGCAACCCAGAAGAGGATTCTCAGCATTACCTGACATGCTGACCCTGATGTCATACTTGCAGCACCCAGAACTGTGAGACATGTTTGTTGTTTAAAGCTATCCAGCATATGGTATTTTATTATACAGCTGAAATAAGACAATCAGCCTCTTAGTTATTACATCAGAAGGGATGGGGCTTATTGCTAGGGCTTGGTGCTCACCTGTGAACCTTCCCTCTTGCTTTTTCAGCTTCTCCAGGCTGATAGCTGGTAAGTGAGTACATGAGCCAAACTTATTCTCCAGCCATCTTGCTGCCCCTTTTTTATCATCTTTTTCTTCTGGTGGCTGAACAGTGATGGCGATACTGGGATTTAAATTTGTGAAAGAAAAAGGAACCAGAAGTCCCACTTAGATCTCAAGTCTTTACTAGATCTCAACAGTCAAGTAGCTGCAAATACAGAGATAGCTTCAAACACGTTTTTGTTCCTTAGGTATATAACAGTCTCCAGAGACTTGTGGGGGATGGTAGTAGGAAGGTGATTGGCAAGGCAGGATTCCAGCATTCCTGGATCCCAGGGGATTGTCATCCCATTAAAACCTCAGCAGAGTCAATGTTTATGAAAACTAGACCTCCGGCACTATAGCTAAGGTATTTGGGGCCAAATGCATGGTTCTTAATTGTACTTTCTTTTCACAATGTAAATAGACATTTGGCATTTGTTTTCTGATCTTCACCTTTCAAGGGAAAACAGAACTTTAAAGATCTCGAATTTTAAAGAACTTGATCAACTTAACCTGATATTATGGAGCTGTAGCCTATGCTTTCTCCTGTCAAATCACTGCAAATTGTTTTCTGAACTTCATAAAGGAGCCCCATGAGGAAAGAGAAAAGTAATAGTTTCCCCAAGTGCCAGCCCAGGGGAAACCATTATTTCCCCAATAGCCAAAAGACATCAGCAGGAACTACAGCACTGTGAGCCACACATTGTCTCACTCACTCTACTTCTCCAAAGATGCTCCAGGACCAAATCAGGAGGTTCCTCACGGGGGTCGCAGAACTCTAGTTTCTCAGCAACACTTTCTAAGTTCCAACAGGTTTGGGAAGTGTTCTGTCCCATGTTATTTTCTAGCCTTGGACATTCACAAAGCAGTTTACCAAATTTAAAGCACTGAGAATTCTTACAATAACTCTCTAGCTTTGTTTAGCTCAGAGAATCTTAAGTTTATTTTACCTCAGAGCTCTTATTTATTTTTAACATAATTTCTATTAAGATTCTGCGAAGCAAGTATTCTACCAAACACAGCTTAGAAACATTGGCTCACATCAATGTTCAAATGAGAAGCACCTGCCTTGTATGGATTTTCTGCACCACTCCCCAACTTTAATCTGACATCTGCTGGTCTCACTGTTATACCTGAAGTATAGATTTTTTTTACTGGTTTATAAACTGCTCCTTACTACCAGCTTTTCATGCAAAATTGACATCATTATTAGGGGTTTGATGGTATTTTAGTCAATCCAGAGCTGGCATAGCTCTAGACTTGGAGTATTTAAACCAGGCCTCAAGAAACTTTTTATAAAGACATACAGATATAGAAAGTTAGGGTAACACACTCTGAAATCCATTTAGAACTACTTGCTCCCTTATTCCATTACTTGGTTTAAATAACATGTCTGAAAATATATATATAATAATTTCATTGTCAGTGTCAAAAAAAATGACAGAAATAATAATTTTCACAAGTGAATAATCTGTTAAAGAAATGTTACACTCTTAAAAGTCTAAATGCTTTACAGGGTATGGCATATCTTAAAATTTGTCTCTTGGGTTTGAATACTTTCCTTTAGATTCCACCATATTTATAATTTTAATCACAGCTCCAGACACTCATTTTGAATGTGTCTCCTAGAATTAAAATTTGGTTCCATTTATTGATGAGGCAGAGAAGGTGAGAGGTAGTCATTTCTGCCTAGTGATTAATAGAGTAATCCTCCAACCTATCACAGCCTCCTTAAAAATGGAGGATGTCAAGAGTGATTTTTCTCAGCTTCAACTCAATACAGCTATTACAGATATGTAGGCACTAAATTAGAGCCAAATGCTTGTTCTAAAGTATATAAGGTATATAAGGTTTATAAGATATATAAGGTATATATAAGGTTTGGTTCTTCATTATAGGCAGTATGGAGTAGATAGAGAAGCAACTGCAAATCACACACTGACATACTGTTGGCAAGATAAGTTGATAACGGTGAGGTGGTCAGAGATGGGGGGCAATCATATCTGAAATGGTGGGTTGGTAAATGGAGAGGGGGACTAGAAATTGGTATTTACAGCAGAGTTTGCCCCCAAAGTATAACGCTGACACAGAGTTCCAAAACTGTCCATTTATTGTTTCTGTCAGCCTTTTTAGATGTGCTGAAAGGAAGCCTACTGATCTTGACAAGATCAAAATGACCCTTAAAACGACTTGATAATGGGCTGAACTCACAGCATTTTGTCCTCTCTTCATGGTGTCTTTCTGTTGGACTGTAAGTGGCCTGAAAAAAAAGTGGCTCTGCACAAAATACACCCGGAAGTAGAAGTGCGCATCTTCCCAAGTTTAAATTTCTTTATGAAATTCTTCATGCCCTACACAACATTGCAAGGAACACTGCTTCCTTTATCTAGCCCACGCCTCCAACTCCACCCCTAAGAAGCACTTTAATCCTCTTCTCAGCATGGAACATTTTTCCAGAATAATGAAAAAGATGGTAGAGTGCTATATTTGGTTTCCTTTGAGGCTGACGGAGTAACCACACATTGGAGGTTCCCTACAGACTTCCCATCAATCTTGCAAATAAATTGGGCTGGGTGAGGTGCAGGAATCCCACAGACAGAATGGAGAAAAATGCTGCTCTTTCACTATTGGATCTGGGTAAAGCTGAACCACCTTGAGGCCCAGTCCAATATGGAGTTTTAATCAAAGGACTCATAATTGAATAGCACCCCTCCCCATAATTGAAAGTTGTTTAAATCTCAAGAAAACACTAAAAAGAGATTACATTCATTTTATACAGCAAAACCTTCACAAATTTAAGGCAGGACCAGCTACATAATTTGCAGAGCCTAGTACAAAATGAAATTGTGGGCTCCCTTGTTAAGAATTTCCAGAGGACAACAACAGAGCTTTAAACTTAATGAGGGCCCTTCTAAGCTTGGGGCCTCATGTGACTGCACAGTTTGCAGGCCCTGGAAGTTAGTTCTGCTCTAAGGGCGTTCTCTCTCTCTCTCTCTCTCTCTCTCTCTCTCTCTCTCTCTCCACACACACACACACACACACACACACACACACACACACACACACACACAAGCTATCCCCGAGTCTTTGTCTTTTCCCTCTCCAAGGATTCCTCTACGTTCTTTCCAATTCTAAATTTCCAGAATCCTCCCTGGTATCTCTCCTAGCCAACTCTGTCTTGGTTCCTCATGATGTAGCTCCACTCTTTCTCTTGCTTCCTTCACTCTCCCCTTTCTCAGGCCCAGATTCAGTGCTGCAAAAATGCTATTATTGAAGACAACCAGGTATAGTCTTCTTTACCATCAGAAGCATAAGGGAGAATTTGAAACATTGAACTTTTAGTCTTTGTATTAGTATTATATGTATTAGTATTTATTAATTATTGATATATATCACTTGTTAACAGGTGATGGAGGCTGTTTGTCATCCATATAAAGCAACTGTCTCTGGCCTCTAAGAATTTCTATTCTAAAATATGTGATGATGATGATGATAATAATGATGATAATGATGATGCTGATATAAAGCAATTCTTGTGCCAGGAAATATGCTGAATCTTTTAGCCACATTAGCTCCTTTAGTCTGCACAGCCATGTGAGGTATATACTATTGTTATTATTTCCATGTGAAGGTGAGGATCTGGAGCTTAGATAGGTAGTCAACTTGTCTTGTTCACAACTCCCTCATCTGGCTCTCTCACTTGGGTTCTTGATTTTATCAAGCTAACCACACACACAAATGAAAACAATTAGCTTTCCTCTCCATGTTGCCTCTCTGCTTAGCATACAATTAAGTTCTTAATTAATATATGCTTAATAACTGTGTTGGTTATTAGGTAAAGGAAGAAGATGAAGATAAAAAAAATGGAAAATGGAAAAGAATTTACCAAGTCTAGTCAGGGAAAGCCTGCGTAATTTCTAATACTGCCTTAATACTATGGTTTATGGAGCTGTAAGTAGCAATTGCTGAGCATCTACTTAGCATTGAGGGCCAGAGGCCTGGTCCAGTTCATTTTTATACTCCCCACAGGCTTAGCATGACACCAAGAGTTGCTCAACAAATGTTGCTTTAATTGAATTAATTTAAATGGAATGGAATTAAATCAGAACATTTTTGTAAGAACCTGGCTTTAAGATGAGCAAGTTTTAAATAGAAATTAAACAGACACAAGTGTTCTTCAAAGATGTGCAAAATAATGTGGACAAAGCCCAACCAACCACAGATTCCTGAGCCTCAGTCTAAAGGAACTCGAGGAGTTTTCAAGCCTACAGATATCCATCCTGGAGCATGCTCATTTTCCAACTGTGATGAAGGAATTAAGTCTTTAAATGCTTCCATGAATGCGTATTAAATAATGTTCCTTTAAGCTACTGGAACTGCTGCATGGGGATTCCGCCTCATCTTTATGGATGCCTTGCCATAATTTCTAGAATTATAGAAGTGATCCCATGACTCCATAGATTGCAAGGAAACAATATATGGAGTTTTTTTCTCTCTCAGCTGGGAGTACATAAAATGATTTTTTACTACTCTGAATCAGAACAGATGAATTTAAATACATTTGCTGGCATACAGTTATGAATTGGACTTAGGAGAGAAACTCACCACTCTGGCAGGTCTCAACTCCTGAGGAAAAACATGAGGCTGGGCTATCTCCACACATGGAGACCAAGTACATGCTGTCTTACCTTTTGTCCTGAACAGCACAAGAAGAGGGGTAGAAAATGTTACTCCCAACACTTGGTAGTTGAAGCCATCTTATTATCCTCCCCACATCTTTACCTCCTCCACACCCTGTCCTCTGATTCCATGCCCTTTCCCACTTTACCCAGCAAAAATTTACAAAGCAAGGTTCTAACACAATCCTATGAGATGGGAGCATCACTTGTTTTGATCACCTCTACCCTCCACATACAAACACACTGTCCAGATACAGAAAGCAAAGTACAGTGAAGTGGCTCTTGTGGTCTTATACCAAGGCAGTAGCAAACCTGGGGCTCTAATTCCAAACATTAGTCTCTGTTTTAGTAAGTTGTTGTTTTTTTATTTTTTTTTTCAATCTGACCCTCGATTCAAGTCCCAAAGTCCTACAGAAGCAACCTTGGTAAAGGTAATAAAAATCTACATTATCATTGTCTCTCCCAATTATTAAGAGATTACTGTGAGTGAGGAGAAATAATATGTTCAAGGTCACTCAGGCAGGACAAGGTCACATGGGTAGCATGTGGTGGAAAAGAGACTCAAGTCCAGGTCTGTCTGACCCCAAGGTTATGAACGTAACCACTTAGGTACATTGTCCTCTATAGAGACACTAACCTTTCCCAAGATAGCTACTGAGTGAAACTCTGATCTTGGTAGAGAGAGAGTAGGACAATCATTTACAAAGCAAAAAGAAAATGATCAGATGGTTGGTCCATCCTGTGAGCTCTACTTATTTTCCAACATCCATTATGGGGAGATCCAGGTACCTACTGGCTTCCCTCCTTCCTCCTGCCAGACCAACACACATACATACATATACACACACGTAGAAAACACACATATACACCCTTGAACTCCAAAGAGTGTTTTGTAACTTCTTTACTTCATCCTCTACTGAGTCCAAAGGATGAAAAGGCTTTGGGAATAGTGCCCAGCCTCTGTAATTGTCCCCTTGCATTTTATAGATGGCTCTTAGCCTCACTAGAGATTTTTAGAGCATCCCTATAGAACCAACACTTTAACTACAGACCTTCTCCTTCAAATTTTATTCTATCTAATAACTTCCCCCTTTCCTTTCAACTCTTTCTTTTACACCACCCTGATACCAACTTCTCTTTGTGAGATGGTAGCCATTTCTTTTTCTACCAGTTCTGCTCCTAAGAATAGGGAAGCTTTAAAACATGAAAATTAAAGTAAGGATAGAGGGTGGAGAGGACACTATTATAATGGCTAGACTCTAGGTGAATTGTTTTAAAGGAAAAATTTGACATCTTGACCTATAAAGGTTAACTTCCTAGTAGGCAATCTCACATACCACATTATCTCTACCCTTTCTTAGAGTTACATTACAAACATCCCCTTCTATTACTTTATCCATGAGAAGAGCCAGGCACCAGAAAAAAAGAGAAGAAAAAAGAAAAAAGAATCCCATCCAGATACACTATGTGTATTAAACTAACTGAAATAGACATTTATTATTTTGTGGCAACCCAACACTATTTTTCTTTTTTTGGTAATAGTACGCCAATTTTCTTTCATAGTTTAGGAAAGACATCAAGTGCTCCTAACATCACTTGAATCATGTTATGCTTGAAGTCATATCTATACAGAGAATATTCAGTTTTAACAGCAATAAAATTCTTTGACCTAAGCTGCTTTGAGTTTGGAAAAAGAGTCACCAATGAAATGATTCTTCCTTGAATTTGTAATACTGGCCAGCTCTTTCTGGTCCAGACTATAGAGTCTTCAACTGTGATATAATAGCCTTGGGCAGCAAACCAAGGTTGGCATTTCTGGGTGTTGTTAATGTTGGATCAACAGTGCCTGATTAGGAGAGAAGGGTCCTTGAGCCAGTTGGAGGGCTCTGTTCTTCTTAGGGCTCTTCCTTTCAATAAACAATGAGCATCCACAGAATGGCTGCTTGCCACTTAGGCTAAGAGTACATTCTTATCATGCCCAAGATGGGCTCACCTACCCCTTCATACAGCTGCAAAAAGATGAGCCTGGGAAAGAAGGAATGAAATGTAAAAATGCTGTGCAGGCTTCACAGCACTCTAGGAATACACCTCATTGTTGTGAGCAACAGAGGGGTTCCTGGAGCGCTTGTCAGGATGAAATCCAGTAATTTAAAGTGAAATCACTGTGCTCATTCATTCTCTTTCTCTTTCTCCCACCCTGTTTTTACTCTGTCAACAATTTCCACTCTCTGAAAAGGCCAGGTCTACCTCTAAGGTGATGATTTCCAGAATAAACAGCCAAGTATCTGGCTGGGGATTTTTTGTTTTTGCTTTTGTTTGTCTTGTTTTGTTTTTAATTTAGACATCAAGCAAGCTCTTTCTTCCTTTACCTCAAGGCCTGGTTACCAGGAGTTACCAATGCAAATGCAAACAGCTGAAGCAAGCCCCATGGGACCTATTGCTTAGTGAGCTCAGCTAAAATCTAACTGAGCTTGAAGACATGATTCAACTTGTTTGGCAGATAATTAAGTTTTCCTGAAGTCTTCTGGAAGGAAATCTAACAGCATCCCAAAGAAAAATCAGGGAAAGAATAAGAAATTTTTATAAGACCTTCTGAATGAATTTTTCTTTTATAAGCGGAGAATAGAAATCTGCTTGTTTATTTGTTTGAACAGCTTATTTTGTACATTTAATCTAGTGACCAGAAGAGTTTAGTGTCATTAGTTGTGAAAGAGAAATAGAAGTGGGGGAAAATCTTCTTTTAAATAGGAGTAAGAGCATTCAAAATATAATTTTTTTCAATATAGGCTTAGAAGGATTACAGCTGGCATGAGACCAGATTATAATAAACAACAGGAGCAACAGTGGGAGATTATAATATATAAATTTTCAAGATTACATTTTCATCATCCCACCCCTTTGCTTGGTCAGCCTCTTCCCTTCCTTCAGTTGTTAGATAAATTATCCACCCTGAGAGAAACCTTCCCTGGTCTTTTAGATTACTTTCATCATATTCTATCCTCAAAGTTATCTTTTTTAGTTTGTGTCACATTACGTTTTACATGTAATTTTCTGTAGTTTGACTAATGTCTCTATTTTTCTATTTGCTATTGAGATCCCTGTGCCTAATGGAATGGCTGACACAATAGATATTCAACAAATGTTTGTTGGTTCAGTGAGTGAATGAATAATTAAAAATAAATAGTTGGATTACATTGCACTCATTACTGAGCACCTGCTGTCCGGTAATAGTAATAGTCCCTCAAGGAAAAGATCAGTCAACTGAGATTTACTCATATACTGTCACCTGATGTCACTGTCATCTGGGCAAGTCATGGTTTATTCTAGGTAGTCATATGATAATAAAAAGTTCTGTACTTAATTTGAGCATCAATAAGGTTAACAACAACTGCAGATCCATGAACTGCAATGAAGCTAAACAGATCAAATATATTTAAATCCACGAGAAAATAATAATTGTTTTATTAGTTCTATTAAAGAATAATTGTTTTATTAAGGAAAACTCTAATAGGATACTGGTGAACTAATTAATATTTTGAAAACTGGCAAATAAAGAAAAATATTTAAATGTTTATCTTGCTTTTCATATATGATCTGTACCACTGACTAACCACAGATGAGAGGAAATTGTATTTCATAAAACTATTCTAGAAAATACTTATTATAAAATAACATCTAAATATCACCATTTTAAAATTCTTTATTAATCGGTTGGCCATGGCAGACTTTTTTTCTAAAAAAGCCATAACAATATTTTGGTCCCAGAGCTATGACATTAGATGAAGTCCATTTTCACTCTCCCACAAATTGGAGAAGAAATTTTTGGCTGCCTCAGGAAATGAAAATGAGTTTATCATTTTTCTCCCAATATTCCCTGCCCAAACTCAAGAAAGGCTGAAATTTAGAAATGGGTACAGGGCACAGAGAGAGTTCCAGTAGAAGCTCTCTAATTTACACATGAAGAGTAGGAATATCAGAAAGACTTTCTAATTAGAATAAATCTACAAACATTCTTCATAGGATTTAAACAAGACCCTGAGTTTCATAACTTCGTATTCAAAATGTCCAGGATATAATACAATATTACTCAGCCTATGAAGAACCAGAAAAATTTCAATAGAACAGAGAGTACCAAAATAGATCAACACATCACTTCTCAGACTTTTGAATAAGATCAAATGCAAAAAAAGACCAACACAAGTATGGCTAATTAATTTTTGACAAAGATGCACAAGCAATTCAATGGAGAAAGGGTGGTTTTTTTCAACAAATGGTGTTGGAACAATTGGATATCCATATGATAGATATAGATAGAAATGGTGGGGAGAGGGGAGAGAAAAAGAGAGAGAGAGATGATAGGTAGATAGATAGGTAGGTAGATAGATAAATAGACAGATAGATAGATAGACAATTTCTAATCTAAACCTCACACATTATGCAAAATTTAACTATAATGAATCATAGATTTAAATGTAAAGTATAAAACTTTTAAAAGAAAGCATAAGAGAAAACACTCACAACCTATATTTAGACAAAGAATTCTTAGATATGACAATAAAAGAACAATATAAAAATATCATAAAACTCAAAAATAAAAAAATAAATCATTTAAGAATAAACTAAAGACTTAAACAGATACTTTATCAAAAAGGATATACAGGAGATAAATATATAAAAAAATGTTCTATCATTAGCCATTAGAGAAATGTAAATTAAAACTATAATGAGATACCACTATATAGTTAACAGAATAATTAAAGTAAAAACTCTAATAATTCCAAATGTTGGTAATCATGTGAAGAAACTGGAACCCTCATACATTGCTCGTGGGAATGCAAAATGGTACAATCACTCTAGAAAATAGTTTGAATGTTTTTTATAAAATTATACATTCAATTTCCATGTGACCCACTAATCCCACTTCTATATATTTACTATAGAGAAGTAAAACTATGTTTACTTGACTACTTGTGTGCAAATGTGTACAGTAGCTTTATTCATAATTGGCAAAAGCTGAAACAACTCACATGTTCTTCAGCAGGTAAATATATAAATAAACTATGGTACACCCATACAATGGAATACTACTTAGCAACAAAAAGAAATGAACTATTGATACTCACAGCACCTTGGATTAATCTCAAAAGCATTGTGCTGAATGAAAGAACTTAGTCTCAAAAGATTACATACATATAAATCTATTTAGGGGCATTCTCAAAAAGACAAAACTACAGTGATTGATGAAAAAAGATTAGAAGTTGAAATGACTTAAGAATGCAAAGAGATATGACTGTGAAGAAATAGCAAGAGGGAGATTTTGGAGGGTGATGAAATAGTTTGCTATTTCAATTGTGGTGGTGGTTACAAAAATCTATATATATGTTATAATTTATTTTACCAAAAATGGAAGTTTTACTGTATGTTAATATAAAAGTTTTTTTTAGAAAAGAAAAAAAAGAATCTTCAGACCACTACTTTTCTCACTAGCAAGTCTCTAAGTTAATATCTTAGAAATACTTAGAGACTTACTTAATTATTAACATGTGATCTGTTTAAATTTGTCTTACCAAGGAGAACCACAAATTTAGAGAAATGTGCCTCTCTCTCCTCAACGCTCACAAAATAAATGTCAGTCAATTTATACTTGCTCTTCTGTGATACCATCCTCATGATAATGAAAATATGATGATGGGAAGTCTTAAAATCACAGGGAAGTGCTCTGTTTGAGTACAGCAGAATGTCTTAGCACATTATCATTTCTCCATGGGCAAAAACGAATTCTGCCCAGAATGTATTAGGAGAGCAGTTGGAAGCAGAGATTTATGCAAATGACTGATAATATACTATGATTTTTCTAGAGCAAGAGCCCCTGCAATTTAATGATAGGGGAGAAAGATACCACTACCACTGAAAACTCTTGAAGAAACAGTGTTTAGAAACTCTTTGGAAAATCTAAATGATAAGGACAACTACAGTAGTTTTAATATGTATTCGCAAATTCTTTGATATTCCATCTCTTCAAGAGGTGAAGTCTAATTCTCCTCCTTTTAATGTGAGCTGGGATTAGTGACTCACTTCTAACAAACAGAACAAAGAGGAAGTGACAGTTGTATGATTTTGAAGACTAATTTATAAAAGCCACTGTGGTTCCTGTTCTCTCTTTCTCCTCCCTCTTGCTCTTACTGTCCCTTGAATCACTCTCTCTGGGGAAAGCCAGCTTCCATGTCCTAAGGACATTGTGAAAAGGCTCACATAGAAAGGATGTGAGGCCTCCTGCTAAGAGTCAAGTGAGTGAGCCATCTTGAAAGTTGACCTTCCAGTCCTGGTCAAGCCTTCAGACACTGTAGCCTTCCTGGCCTCCTAAACACAACCTCATGAGAGATTCTGAGCCAGACTACTTAGTTAAACCACTCCTAAATTCCTGACTCTCAGAAATTGAGAGATAATAAATGTTGGTTGTTTTAATCAAGTACATTTGGGGGTAATGGTTATGCAGCAGTAGGTAACTAATACAACAACCTTGCTAATGTGAAACTGCTCTTTAATTTAGAAAGAAGAGAAAAGGAAGGGGAAGCAGGAATTGAGATCAGAATTCGGTTGTCCATTTTTACCAAGACAAATAACACTCAAGTTATCTGGACTTCTTTCCTTGAAGACCAAGGAATTGTACAAAGATACAGGGTATTTCTTAGAAAATATTTTTTAAATTAATCATTTTTCTGCACAGACATTTTCAGGTTCATGGCTTACCTGGCAGTTGAGGAAACTACATTGAAAATCACACCTACTTCCTATCAGGAATTTCCAAACTGCTTGTTTATTAAAATGTCTCTTAAATAGGATATGTTGTTTAAGTTGTCCCAGAATAGAGTACAGCAAAAGGATAGTCAAAAGGTAGGCACTCAATAAATGTGTTTTGGTGTTAGCAATGGGCTGCTCTGTTTATTCTTTTAATTAGCAGACATTGAGCTCATACCCAAGTCAAAAGGACCAAAATAAAACAAAACCTAGAAAAAGGTTAAAATCATACCCTTATTTCCCTATAATCACATATGGGGAGTTTTTTCTCAGATACAAACCATAATTTAGCATATGCCATGAGACAATTGCATGAGAAGTTACTCTAAGAGAAAAGTAAGTGTTTGATGTTTGTGTCTTCTAATACTGAAGACAGAAAAATCTGCCCAGGAACTCACAAATCCATGAACACACAACAGAAAATATGCTTTGGCAGCATTGTTTGTTGCATTCTTTAAAAGGAAAATTGAAAACATAGGATCACAAGGGTCAGATGGTTATTATTGGAAGCTGGCTCTTCTAAAATGTAATACATACCATTTCCCCCATCTAAATTGCATTGCTTTGTCCAAGTCACCTGACAGGGCCCAGGACAAGGTATTTTTCTGATGCAGATAATCACCTAGGTTTCCAAAGTGCATCCACTTCAAAATGGGTACCTGAAAAACACTAACAGTAACATAAAAATGATATTTTTTTGTAACCTTGGCATCATAGAAAATAGTTTCACAAAAAATAGTTTACAAAAAAAGAAAACTTTATTATTAAACACATATAGTGCTATTCAGCAAAATCTGCTGCTGATGGCAACTCCCAAAACTAGGCCTTTTAGACAGTCTCAATCCATATTAGGATTTTAAGAAACTCTGAACATATCGATCAAGGTATCTTTATGACTTTTTTTGTGATGGATCTATATGTCAATAAGAAGAAAAATTTTAAAGTACCAAATAAATAGCAACTATCAAGAAGGTAGAAAGAGGAGAGAAATTGCAACAAAGAATAATCAAATTGTGCCACAATTTCACATGAACCTGCACATGTGGTTTAACAAGATTTCTAAGGTCAGCTGATTACAAAACTGTAGGTCTAATAATTGGCCCATATAAGCTTTTAACAAAGTGTCACCTGGTTGTCTCAACTCTAAACACCTCTAATGCCATCTTGGTGTGAGTAGCTTCTAGCTTTAAAACAGAAACTGAGTCTTGACTCTAGAATGAGGTGTTATTATTTGAAAACCTGGAAGGAGGGAAATTATCAATGTCCATTGATTGATACAATATAATATTTCTCATATGAGTTTGTAGAAAATCAAGAAGGAGCATCTTCCACAAAGATGAGGTTCAGAGTTCTCCCCTGAGAGTGAAGCCAGCTCTTGGTGTTGTTTTGTTGCAAATACCATTAGCCATTGATAAGCTTTCTTCTCTTTCTTTGTGAGAGGTTTTTGAAAAAAGAGCAGGAAGAGAACATTTTATATACATTAAGATGTCCACAAATTTAAGGAGAGCAGAAAACATGCATGTGGAGCCAAGAAAAGCAAGTGTTTAGCAATCCATTTTCTAAGAGACAACTGGAATTTCATAGCTCTTAAGAGAGAGAGAAAAGTTGATACCCATTTGGAAGAAAACGAAAGTTTCAGCAAATTAACCCATTAAATGCTAGTACAAAAGAACCTTTCTTCTCAAAGCAAAACTAGTCTACTTATTACCTCTTCCCCACAATGGGTAACCCCTTCCTCGCTTCTCAGTACCAAATAATGCCTATTACTTTATCCTATATTGAAACTGAGAACCAGCTTCTCCTTTCCTGCTAAGCATAGCACCTGCTAAGAATACCTTTGCATGGATCTGTGTAGTGCTTCTTTTTTACAGAATCAAGTACCAAGTGCATGGTTAATAAATAATTGTAAGAGTGAATGCACTAGACCAATAGGCAATCAATTACAATAAAAGTAATTATGTACCATAGGGAATAAGAGTATCAGCTAATTTCTTCTATGTAAAATTTCCAGAAGCCATTCAGAATTCTTCCTAGACTATAGAACTCACTATCCCAGGAGGCAATATATTTCACCCTTAGATACCTTTAATTCTTAGAAAACACTTATACTAAGCTGAAATTTTAAGCTATAGTAAGTTGAAATTTTCTTCCCTGGAATTTCTTTCTATCAGGTTTGGTTTGGACTCCTGGGGCTCCAGAACAAATCACATTTTACCCATATCTTTTATCTGGCAATTGGAAGGCTGCTGTCTTGTTCCCCATGAGTGGACCTTTCCTAGATGACAATCTCAGATCCCTAGTGGTTCTTCTGTTGACATTTCTGTCAATATTTCTTGAAATGTGGTCCAAAAACATTATTATCATCTAAAGAACACATTAATCATGCAACTTTCAGGGGCCTCTCATTCAAACCAACTGAATCAGATTTTATGGGAGAAGGCCTTCGAATCTGCCCAAGTTTAGCAAATGCCCAGATGATTCTGAAATATATCACAGAATTTTTACTAGACTCATCACTCACGTCTGGATGGGCCCCTTTAAACAATCACTCAGGACATTTTCAAATAGTCCAGGTATTGTCTTACAAACATTCTGTAGACAGTTCAAATGACTGTATGAAAGAAATACAACTAAACATTGGAAAAGATCTGTATAGTTAGAGTTGTAATTAACTCAGATGACATTCTCCCAGTGGACTAGATAGCATGATGGCATGATGCCTCAGTGTCTACTACATGTCATGAGCTGAGCTAGATAACTTTATGAATGTTACCTACTTACTCTTCATGACCTACGAGATCCCTGTTATGCTCATATTACATGGATGACAAGACTGAAGCTCTGAGAGAATGAGTACTTTATTTGTTCACTATCAAAGAGCTGGGAAGTCAGAACTCAGATCCTTCTGACTTCAGCGTCTATACTTTGTCCCCTAGTGGCCCTCCGTTTCCCACCTAAAAAAGTACCAGAAGAAACATTTATAATTTGTGCAATATTATTGTTGATATGACCCCTTAAAGACCCCTGCTAAATGTTTGAGTGGAGCACATCAAGGAATACAGTTATTTTGTTTCTGGCTCATTCACCAGATTCCTAAGTAATATATTTAAGATGCAACTAACACCTCTACAGTGTGATTGGCAATTACTCGTCATTCCCTAGTTCAGGACTCTTAGCTCATCCAGGTGAATGAGCTCTGATAAAGTGACATTTAAAATGGAGCTTGAGGATTTCAATGTGAGTTCCTAAAACATAACCCACAACAGTGCACAAATCTGGAAATTTTCCCCCTCTAACACCAGTCTGTCTACAATGTTATTTTTAATCCCTTTATATTGCAGCAGTAAAGAAACACCTCATGAAAGTAACTTTAGGTAGCAGCAGGTAAAAGATAAAACTTCTGTGTTAAGGGAGAGCGTACCAGCCCTAGAAACAAGACCTTTTTAAATTGGTTCATCTCCTGATACTCAAGGCCCGTATTTTGAGCAAGAAGGGAAGGCACCACCTATGTAAGCTATTCCATCCAATCTCCCACCCCACGATAGAAAACTCTAAACAAGCAAAGGCACCCACACAAAGATCTTATATCTTTATTTAGAAACATCCATTCCACTGTTAGGAGCAATTTCCTAATCAAGACAGCCAGTGGCTCGGTAGAGATGAAGCTGTCAAATGAAAAGAAAAATCATACAATTGAGATAGACCTGGGTCCCAGTTACTTGGACTCTCATTCCTGTCATAGGCATTAGAGGTCCTCACCCCAGTATACCTACCTCATCAAATCTATGGAGCAGAGCAATCTCAGCTCAACCCAGGGCCCGTGAATGCTGCATAAAGGTAAAGGAGGACTCAGGAACTTACCAGCATTTTCTGATGTTAATGACGTGAACTTTGTTTCTATCCAAAATTTCTTTTCCTGTTCTCTTGGGAATAGCAAGGTTAGCAGAATAATGCCAGGAGCTGTGACCACTACAAAGAAAGCAGAAAACAAATAATACCTAGTGCTCCATTTATTTGAAGTAACAGCCATGTTACATTATAGTAAATGGACTTCGCTACTCTCCATTCTGGCAGGGCCAAATTGGAACTAAGAAGAAGTTGCAATAAAAAATATGTGCAGCTATTTCTGGAGACAAAAACAGGCCAACAGCAGCAGAGGCTATGTTAAGACAAATGGTTCACTCTGGAATGGCGTACCATAATGTCACTACAATTAGATGGATTAGAGGTTACAGTTTGCCATAGATAGCCATACGATCTCTACTGATAATCACACATTTTGTTCTACCGACAGATAACAGCAGCCCACAAATGAGATGAGCTTCCTCTGTGTACACACGTTACATGAAATCAATACTTAATTACAGCAGGGCCTGTCTGCATTATTGTTGGTCGGTTCTGGTGAGGAGGCAGATACAAAACTGCTCTCCTAGACGGAGCATGATGGCAAGATAGTACCCATCCTACTGACCATTTCTGAGGTCTAGATTTAAATGAATCACTGTTTGGACACTAGGCTTGGCTTGGACAACAGAAGTGAGACTCAAAAAAATGATGCCATTATGGGAAGAACAGGTGCTACCTGCGATGGCAATTGATAGAATGCTACTATATAGATCACAAGGATATGCAAGGCCTGTATAATAGTCCTAGGCAGAAGTGGACAACATCTGAGGAGTGTCCCTAGGGAGAAGCTTTGTGGCCAAAGGGATAGAACAGAGAATCAAGAATCAAGTGACCTGAGATGGAACCTAGCTCTCCTGTCCCTAGAAAGCTGCAAAATACCTTGCAGTTTGAGCTACTTATCCATAAAAAGGAAATGATCTTCATTCTGTCTAAGCTAGAGGGATACTGTGAGGATTGAGTGGAATCAGATTGGCAGAAAGTACTTTGTACACTCTGGACCTCCAGACCATTGTAAGAGATTATTTTTATTTTAGGAAGTGATAAGACCTAGGTATGAAATGTTATGAATAATCAAGAAGTAATAGTTTCATTTATTGAGTTTCCAGCACAATGTTAGGTGAAGTCTGAAACCTACATACACAACAAAAGAGTAGAGATGAATGAACTTGGAGACATTTCAACTAGAACCAAAGATATAGGTAGAGGAATCTAGAAAATTAGTCCATAACTTGGCTATGACATGCTCTATTCTAGAGTATTCTACTTTAAAGTTGTATGTTCATCTAAGAATTCTCCTATTGTCCTTCCTCTTTTAATTTTAGTTTATTTTATATAATCACCTCTTTTTGTCATGTATTACCTTTCTACACCTTATTCAAAAGTGTACAAGTTTATCTGTTTGTTTATTTATTTGAAAAAGTATCTATCATTCCTTAAAAAAAATTTGGGGTGTAGCACTGGGAATTGTTTTTAGAAAGTGATATTAAAAGATATACTAGGGAAAGGAAATCAGATAAAACAAAAGGAGAGGTTTCAGGGTCTTAATTTTAAAATAGCTTAAAAGTCTTGCCTTCAAAGGAGGAAGTGGGTTGTTCGTGGATGAGAACTCGGCTCTACAGCTGTACAACTTCAGGATGGTGAGTGAACTTCTTGGGATCTTAATTGCCTCATTTATTAATTGCCTCATCTGTTAAATAACAAGCATAAAGACCTCAAAAGTTTGTTGTGGGTGGCCCAAATTTTTACACGTGGTTCCAGTGCTTTTCCTGTCAGCCCTTTGGCGATGCATACCTTACTACAAGTTCTTCCTCAAGACTTACCAAGCAAACATATCTCTCAACCAGTCAAGGTCTACTTGCTTGTCTGTATCACTCAAACCTCACAAAAGCAGAGAAACTCATTCAACAGCTAAGAAATTGGCCTGGCAATAAAAGAAAAAAAAAACTCTTCATTCAATTCACAAAAGTTGGCTCATGTGAAAAGCAAGACACAGTCATCAGACACAAGTGTCCAGCTTACTAAAACCAGAATTTCCAGAGGTGGGTCAATGTAGAGAAATGTACACTAAAGTGTTCTAGCTTTGATTTAAACCAAATGCTGCACTAAGGCATCCTAGAAGGTGTAGGCATTGAAGAACTGAACTAAATTACAGAGTCACCCATTGTATTTAGATTTTAATTAACTGAATTCAATTTAAGGTGACATAAAATATGTTGAGCCTCATGTGCAAAATTTGAAATACTGTAACTCCAGTCCCCCCAAATTAAGTTTGTCGACAGCCACATAATTTAATCTCATAGCTGAAGGAAGCAAGTAAACTCTAAACTGAGTTTATTCTAGGGCTGCATGGGGATATTCGTTTTAGTAAAAAAATCTCTTTCTTTTCTATTGTTGGAATTAGTCTCAAAAGTTGAATTATGCAAGGACTCTAGGAACATGTTGTTCAAATAAAGTATGACCTCTCTGTGTATGTTTTTCATTTATCATTTAAGATCCCCCAAATCCAGACAGGTACCTGAGGCCTAAGGACTTCTGAGAACCGGCAACATGGAACAGATTGTTTTGGAAAGAAGAAAATGAAGACTGTTTTATAAGATATGATCTAAGCACAGTGGATACCAAACTTCTTCTAAAATTAAATTTCATGACAGTCACTTACCTGTATAATCTGACAAGGACACACATGCATGAAGTGACACTGATCTTAGTACAGTAGCCACCCTTATCTGCAGGGGTTATGTTCCAAGACCCCAGTGGGTGCCTAAAACTGAAGAGTGTACCAAACTCTATATATGCTATGTTTTTTCCTATACATACTTATGATCAAGTTTAATTTATAAATTAGGAACAGTAAGAGATTAACAACTAATAGTAAAAAAGTTATAACAATACACTGTAAGAAAAGTTATGTGAATTTGTTCCCTCTCTCTCTCAGTATCTTATTGTACTGTACTAACTTTTTCACTTAAAAGAAGCAATTTACGGCTTCTCTTGGCATATCTGAATTGCCAGCATCACTACTCTTGTACTTTGAGGCTATTAGTAAGTAAAATACGAGTTGCTTGAACACAAGCACTGTGATACTGTGACAGTTGATCTGATAACTACTAAATGACTAACAGGCAGGTATACAGTGTGTATACAACTAGACAAAGGAATAATTTATATCCTGGGCAGGATGGAAAAGGAAGGTGCAAGATTTCATCACACTACTCAGAATAGTGCACAATTTAAAACTTATGAATTACTTATTTCTGGAATTTTCCAATTAATATTTTTGGATCATGGTTGACCTTGAGTAACTAAAATCACTAAAGTGAAACCTATATAAAGGGGAACTACTGTATCTAGAGAACGTGCAGGATCGCAAACATGCGACCAGACCATTGTGCCTCTTTTTGGGCTCTAACAGAGGATTCTCACACTCACGAGAACATTCAGAAACCACTTTCCAGTTTTAGAAACTGCTTTCACATATACTAATGTACATTGCTCTGGTGTCCATAATAATTTTGTAAGATATGCAAAATGAAACTTGGTCACAAAGAGAGTAAGAGAGTTGCAAAACTCACAGAACTAAGCGATATGAAACTCGGGTCTTTGGACACCACACCAGGAGCTCATTCCATCACACCAAAGTGTGCTTTTCTCTGGAAGAAGTCTAAGAAGAGAAAGCCACTCAAGGTTAAGAACATCTCTCTGAGGAACAACACTTATTCACCCTCACACCCTGGGCTATTTGCTTGCTGTGTTTGGCTGCCCAGCATCCATCCTTTAAGAGACAAATCACTTCCGACTGGGTACAGTCTAGTGGGACAGTTAGTGGAAGTGCCCCACTCTCTCCTTTCAAGGGTAAGCATGTGAGCACATAGGCCAATTGGATGCTTGCTCTCTTTAAGAATCTCTATTTCAACCTAATCAAAGAGAAGAATGAAAATAGTTGGAGTCATTCACCCTGATGCTACAAAATTATTCCTGCTAACTACAGCTGTCTTGGTTTATGTCCATCTCCAAGCCGATTTCTTCAGTCTCTCACTGATTCTATAAACAATTCCTTTCCTTCCAACAAATTTCTGCTCAGTTAAGTTAGCCAAAGTCCATTCGTTACCTAGAAAATCCAAGAAACCTGGCTCGAAACCCAGCTAAGTCTTCATTTGTGCACGTACATTGGTAGCCAAAGAATGAGAAATGAGAGTTCCAGTATGTATGTGTGTGTGCACATGTGTGTATGTGAGTGTACACACATGAACATGCTCTTACTCACAAAAGTTTAGACTATATATTCAAAAGAAAATGCTTTGCAATTTTTATTTCTAGTAGATGATATGTTGTACAATTATTAAAAACAATATGCTAACTTTTACATGAGCTAAATAGGGATTTAAAATTGCTCTTATGAAATGAATAAGAAGTTTGGCTTAATCTGATGTCCATTTACTATGTGATACATTATTTTATCATCAAGCTTCTTTTATAGTTTTTTTCCCACACTCATAATTAAAGTAATTGTATTTGTGTGATAATTGTATTATTTAATTTTATTGAGGTGGCATGTTATTCCAAAACACCATCAGACTTCTGGTAACATGCCAGGTCAGCCCTTTTGTGTGTGTGCTGAGCAACAGCAATAACAACAATAGTAAAAATGGATAGAAATATTTCCTCTGGCTTTGCAAACTTTGAAGCAGTTACCAAGAAGTTGTAAATCAAAACAAAACAAAACAACAACAACAACAAAAACCCCACAAGATTTCTGTCAAACTTAAATTGACTTCATCATATTTCCCCACTCTATAGCTTACTCTCTTGATGGCGTGATTTCCCCCCATGATCCCAATAATTCCAAAGCAATTACATTTCTAAGAAAAGAAATGCAATAAGCAAAGTAAATTCATAAAGCAGAGCCCTGGATGCATTTCTGCCATCTCTGGTTTAATGTCTGATCCTAGAAGGTATACCCTCAGCAGCAGGGAGATCATTTGTAATCTTTATTATGATGACAGCTACAAATGCTGCAAAATGCACTGCCACAACTAAAGTGCTTGCTGAATTCTTTAAAATTTTCCAAAAAATATTGTATTAGGTATCAGCATATGCACAGGAGGACATTAGCATATGCACAACATACGAACAGCATATCTTCCTCAAGTTTATAACCATGTGCCTAGAGGTCTTCAGGATTGAAATAGTCTAAAGTATTTAGTTATCATGGAAGTGATCATATTGATAAGCTGCTTTATCAATTTTATTGTTAAAGTTTTACCTGAACTTGAATATGTTTTGGTTGACACTAAACATTTCTGAAAATATAATAAATAAATTTAGATTAAAAAAGGGAGGAAGAAAGGGAGATGGGAAGGAAGGAAGGAAGGAAAGAAAGGAAGGAGGAGGGAGGGAGAGAGGGAAGGAATTAAGGAAGGAAGGAAGGACATTTATTCTCTTTCAATTTATTACATATGAGCTTGTCAGTTACCTACATACCTATTGCTACTGGGAAAATGCCAATCCTAAACAGACTTCCTCATCCCTCAGCCCCTGCCATATTCTCTTCCCTGATTTACAACAGCCATTTTTTCCCCCTTTTCAGGAAATGCAACCTCATATTAATATTATCCCACAAAGAGCACCATTAGGAAAGCAAATATTAGGCTTTACACAGGGTAGCCTTTATCACACATCCAAGTGAAGATGGGTTTTAAGCTTTGGTTTGGAGAATTATCTATGCTTCTTTTTTCCCCTCATAACATAAACATTAAAAAATTAACCATATCTACAAAATTCACTTTTGTAAAAGGCATGCAGACTTAATTAAGAATTTAACTGTGAATGTTACTATAAAAGAATTATAACTGTATCTATTGTAAAAGGTTTAAATGTCCTTTCTAGTTTATTTATTATTTAGGTAAAAATTATGATAATCGGGTATTATACGCCAGATTACACAAAGAAGTGGTATAAATGTAAATTTTTAAAAAAATTATCATATACTTCAATTTTAATTCTATCAAATTTAGAAAAAGAGTAAGTCATAAATATTGATGAGGCTTTATCATCATTTAAATTTGCCAACTAATGATAGACTATTATTATTTTTTTTACTAGTAGTGAAGAATTTTATTGCTGAAACAATATTTTCTTTGTCTTATGCCACTGCTTCATTGAATTTTTCTACAAAATCTGTATTCTAGCCGCATTCCCTCTGGCAAGAGTCAGGCAGTAAAGAGAGGCCATAAATAGCTCCTCAGCTTGTCCTTTCACTCGCCTCTTCAGCCCTCACCCATGACTGTGGACCCTAAAATTTTCCAGGACCTCTAAGCCCTCAAAAGCCTCAGGGTTCCTTCTTAAACATTATTTTGGTTTCTTGAGGCAATAGTATATTAAAGGTATTAAGACAGTGCTAGGGAGTTATATGGAATTTTTTAACATAAGAATATATTTCTGTTTAAGTTTCTGGGAAAATAAAGATACCACCTGCCAATGTGAAGTATATGAGTTATATAAGACATGAAATCACGTAAACCAGATTACTAATGCTGAGGGGAATAAACGAGGAAAGATTAAAATAGTTATTTGACCTAGGGATACAGGGATGCTATAATATTACCTTTTTTTCTAAATTAAGTTAATTGGTTAATACAATTATGTAATTTTCAGGTGCACATTATCATTTGGCATCTGTATATTCTATTGTGTGTTTACCACCCAAAGTGCAGTTTCTTTCAGCTTCCATATATTTTGTCCCCTTCACCCATTTCACTCACATCCCCACTGCTATATTTGACCTCCTTTAATCATCTGTCTACCCCTCCTCCTCCAGCCCCTACCCTCTAATAACCACTAGTCTATAGTTCATGTCAATGAGTCTCTGTTTGTTTGTTCTGTTCATTTAGACTATTATGTTGAAAATACAGTTCTGCATTCAAGCTACCTTGATACTGCCAGCAACAGAATGTATCTTTACTGTTTACAAATGCCATCCATCCTCCAGTCTAAGCACAAGAAGGATCCCTACAGGCATCACTGCTTCTGACGAGCCTCCTCCCCCTCCTTTGCCCTGGATTTGGGAACCCTCATGTGTGTTCCCATAGTGAGTTATCTTTCCTCCCCCAAAGAACTCATTATGTGGTAGAGAAAGTCTGTTTCTGATGGTGGACTGTGAATGCAGAATGCAATGATCATGTCACCTCCCTGCTGTATCCTATATAATGCATAAAACAGTGCTTAGTATACCAGTGCCTGAGAATGGGATCTTGTCTAATGTTTGCTCATCCCAGCCCAATGAAGTTAGACTTATTCCTCACAGCTCTACTCATTATCTGTAATAACAACCTATCGTTTACTCCTTCCACCTCCAGTTTATTCTCTATACCAAAGCCAGAATATCCTTTGTGAAAGTACGTATATGTCAGAGAACCCCACTCTCTTACTCAAAACCCTATAAAGACTTCCCACCACACTTGGGAAAGTTTTTACTACACCCTGTGAGGCCTTGCATGAGCACTCCAGTCTCTTTCTCAGACTCACTTTCTACCACTCCCCCCTCGCCTTCCAAACACGGTCTTAACTATTCCCAGAACACATTTAGCATGTTGCCACCTCAGGAGTCCCTTTACTTAGAACACTTGTTCTCCAGATTTTTCTATGCCTGACTTCAGTCTCTTCTGAAATGTATTGTCTTCAGAAAGGTTTTGCCTCATTACCTCATCAAAAACAGTCTCTGCCACACTCTATGTCTGCTGGCTGCATTTTTTTTAAATCACTTACGTTATGTGTTTATTTGCTTATTGTGTATCTCACCTCTTAGAGTGTAGATTCTACTACTGAAAGAACTTGATCTTGTTCACCTCTCTACTGTAGGGTTTGAACAACACCTGATACATAGCAGATACTAATTTATACACAATGAATTAATGAATAACACACTTCCTGAATGCCAGAATGCCTGACCTGATTACCCTTCAAAGTAGCATCTCCTTTTGGGTTTCCCAGAACTGAATTCTCTCATATCAATCCAAGTAAGTTCTGAGATACTCTACTGATTATCTATACCTGCACTGTCCCACATGGTAGCCATGAGCCACATGTAGCTACTGAGTATTTGAAATGTGGCCAGATCTAATATAGGTATGTCGTATGTGTAAAATACACACCAGATTTTGAAAACTTAGTATGAAGAAAGAATATAAAATACTTTGATGAGTTTTTTTATTGATTGAATGTTAAAATGACAATATTTTGGATATATTGGGCTAAATAAAATTAGTTTCACCTGTTTCTTTTATTTTTTAAATAGAGGAACTAGAAATTTTTAAATGACATATGTGGTTCACATTTGCAACTTATATTTCTGTTGAGAGTGGAGCTCCAGACCAAGACTTCTCTAATCAAGGGATGAGGGTTAAAGTCTAAAGGCCATATGCTTTGTGTCTGATAGGTTGGAATTCTGGCTTTCTTAGTACTAGCCACATGACCATGAGCAGGATACTTAAATTCTCTGCGGCTTAGTTGCTCATCTATTCAGTATGTGTAATGGAGGTTACTTCGAAGAGCAGTTATAAGAAGTAATAATGACTCATGAAAGGGAATTATGTGTTCAAGGTGTTCAGAACACACTACTTCTTCCTTTTTTTCTGTTAACTACAGAGCCTTGTTGTCTGTACATCATACCTTTTTAATCTATTCCCCAAGCTCTACCCTTCTTTGCATCTAACCCTGTCAGACTGTGTTCTGTGCTTTGGCGAAGATGAAGCATTTATGTGATCATTTCAAAAGCATGTTAAAGAACTTACTCTGTGTGAAGTATTGTGCTAGGGCCTAGAAGAAGGGGTAAAAAAAAGGTTTTAAAAACAAACCCATGTAATGTAAGAAAGAGGGACTCTGCAGCGTCCTTATTCATGGTGACGTGGCAGAGCGGACTGTGTGTGTGCACATTGCCCCACCCTACTCCAAGCATAGACTAGAAACTCTTTTGTGGATTCCCTAGCCCTCTCCTTCAGTAACAGCCTGTCAACAGGCATGTCCCACTCCTCCTGGGTAGTGGTACAGCTTTCATGGACTGTACCTCAGAAATTTCTGGAGAGCTGACTATACAAATTAACAAGCAAAAACCAGGGTTTCCCAGGTTCTCACCTGGAGGTGTTGAGGTAAAACCCAGGAATGTGTATTTTTTTAACTTCTCTGAAGATCCCAATTTATATACAATTCAAGAAGGGTACTCACAAATCATGTGTTGACAATTGCATGACCTCACATAGAATGAGTTCTCTTGGGCAAACCACAGAGCCTTCTTGAATTTCAGATTCCTTACCTATAAATTGGCACTTATAAACAGGGCAGTGGCCAGGACTGAGTGGTACAATGTATGGGAAGCCCTCAGATACCCAAATGGATCTCATGAATAGTAGACATTTCAGTACTTCTGTTAAGACGTCAAAGAGGGAACAATGGTACTAAAAAGAAAAAGAGATCTACCATCATTGCTTCTCTCCTCTGACATATTTTGCTTTCCTTAAAATTTCAAGTTATTCACAAGAGAAAAGAACTGAAGTTAATGAGAAGCTACCCTCGAATGGTTAATTTAGAATTTTGTTTGTAAAGTAGACAGTCTGAAGTTTTCTTAAATTCCATGGCGATCTCAGACAGGAGTTTCAGGATGGCTGAAATTTTGCTTCATCTTATGAGTGAGCTGAAGCCAAGCTTGACCCTCAGCTCTTGATTTTGCTGGTTGTCCAAGAGTCCATTGAGCTTAAGAGAGATGAAGAAAAAAATTACAGAAAGTCTCTGAGATCATGCAGAGGCCATTCTCAGCATTCTGAAATGTCAGAAGAATTTCCTGGAGAATCAGATAGTATCTCCATCCAATTATTCTTTTTTGATTTTAAGTCACAAATAAATTCTTTATCCATGTTGTATAGCAATTTCTTGAAATGTCTCTTCCCCCTTTCCTCTCATAAATTTCTTCCACATGGTGCAGGTGTCAAAAAAAAATCAATTACTTTGTTTTTTTTTCCTAAGTCCATTGTCTAATTAATTATTGGGTAACAGATTGGCCTCGTAAAGGAAAATTAATAAATAAATATGAAAACAACTATTTTATCCTGAAAAATATACAGGTGACAAATCACAACTATATTGTTTTCCCTTAATGCTAACACAGATGTAACAAATATACACGAGAAACAAATCAATGTTATAATCACTAAAGTAGCCAATCAAATAAATCTTTCAGACCACAAATATCCTATATTCTGATGGTGACACGTGCCTGTCAGAAGACTTTAATGCCAATCAAAGCTCTCTGTATAGCAGCATGAGGCAGCATGCCAGCAGGCACACCACCCAAATGATGAAAATGGCCCAAACTTCATTTAACTGAGCAAATCCACCTCCTCCTGAATGTTCTCTCTGTCTAAAGCTTGGCTTCCAAAAAAAATAAAAAATAAAAAATAAAAAATAAAGCTTGGCTTCCCCATTCATATTTCATTGGTTTAATGTCAGGTGACTAGTTTTCTTTAGCATTCTTGCTATTTCATGAAGCTATTTCTCTTGCTGTTTTATTTTTTTTCTCTATGGCCTTGGGGTGGGGTAGAGGATAGGATATTTTCTGGAACTTCAATCTTTTGATTTAATTTATGTTTCTGAGTGGAAAGGGTCCTTTTCAGCAGAAGGTCCAAAGGACTGTGGTGATTTCCCAGTCCAGATCAGAAAAGACCAGCTAGATTTCATTTAATAAGAACTCAGTACCTACAGGTCCACTCCTTTGGCCACTCAAGGACATTATAATGGATTTTAAATGTTGGGCCCATTTTTTGTGATCTGACTTTTGGTTAAAGTTTAAGCAGCTGACATTGATTCAATAAAAAATGTTTAATATTTAAAAAGAGTCAACACTTAAGAGTTATTTCTTAGGCCTTAAAGGAGAGAGTGGTATAAATGTGATGAATCAGTGAAATATACTGAATTTCCATATAGCTTCTTCAGCACATGGAATTTTACAACATATCAGTGTTGGAAATCACATTAGAGAGAAAACTGTACTTACTCTACTGTCACTTTTTTTTACTGTCACTTACTAATAATTACATTTGAATAGAGATATTATCAATGTTTAAAAAAAAGATGATCCATTTTTAGAATAATTATTTTTAATAGGTTGAGGAGTAAACACAGGGAAGAAGTAATGCAGATTGAGGACTCTGTTCTGTCATCATAAGCCATCTAATAGGGTAAAAGAAGCAAATGGACTGAGTATTAAATCAAGTATGTAAAAAATACAGCAAAACACTGTCTATCTTAACCTGTCTGGCTACACATGCTAAGGGACAGTCAAATGCAGTATTCCCTAATCAGAAAGCATTGATTCCAAGTGGCTTTATGCTAGGCTTGAGATGAGATGTCACAAAAAGAGATGACCATGGGGATGGTTGGACATGGACAATCTGGAAGCTTCTAGACAAAAAGGGGAAGTAATTAAAATTAGGGTGAAATAAACTGATGAGAAAATATTGGAATAAAACAGGATATCTTAAAATGTTTATAAAGATTTTTCTTTTCACGCTTGCTTTGATCAATATCTAATTTCTTCAAACCTTCATACAGAATGTACTTGCTTTTACTTACATTTTGACAAATAATTTAGCCAAAAAAATATAAAATTTCTTGTGGCTGAGACACAAGTTTCTGAGGAGAGAAAGTGAGCCAACTTGCCTATCTTCGTGACCTATTTACAGCTTTCTAAAAAGGTGTGTGATCAACACTTACTGAGTACCTACACTATGCCAAAAAAATTTAAAGACATGATTTTACTTAACTCTCAAAATTATTCTGTGATACAGACAGTCATCTCCACTTTGCAAGTTAACTGGAACTGAAAGAGCTTGGGTAGTTTGTTCAACATTATGCAATAATAAACAGCAGAAATGGGTTTTAAGCCAGGTCCTTCAGAACTCCAGACCTGTGTTTTTACTATACCCAACTGCAGACACAAGTCCCTAAAATTCTAAAAAAATAAAAAGTTTCTGAAAATATGTTCTATGTATCAGAAGCAATTATAGTGATTACTATACTTTTCTAAATTTATTCAGTTTCTGCTAATTTTCTTCTTCTTTTTTAACAAAAGAAACAAAAAGAGCCCTACCAAAACCTTTGTTCAAAACCATCTCCTGCCTTTGTTTCTTGTTGATTACTATGTTTCAAAAGTGAATCCATACCTTATTCATAATGGAAATATTTGTAAAACTGACTCTAACATCCAGTGACCATGTAAACATAGCTTAAGGAAGACTAAGCCTCTATCTTTCTTTATTTGTCCTTTAAGACCCATTAAATCTAATATACTGACATTTATCACAGATCAACAGACCTGAAAATTATTATTAACGTATAGATTCTTGGCTAATAGACCACAATGCTACCTGAACACCCACTATTCCAAGCTACAAGGCAACAATTTTTAATTTGTCAAGTAATTTCTAGGGTTCCCCCTCTTTGGTATTCATTATATAAATGATCAAACCAACATTGCATTTATTTTGTACTTTACACTAGACAGAATGCTGTTAAAATGCAATAACATACTATTTAACATTCAAGTAATGTTACAGAAGAATATTTAATAACATTTAAAAATATTTATTTTATATTGGTAAAGGAAAAGAAAACAAGTCTCAAAAGGGTTTTGAAGACTATAAATCTCACTGAGAAAGATCTGGAAGGATACCAACTAAGCTGTTACTACTGATTGGCTCTGTTCAAGAAGAATTGGGGTCAATTTTTTCTATATTTTCTTTTATTTTAAAGAATATGTAAGTTTCTCAAAGTAAGAAATAATAAAAATTATTTATTAATTTTAATCATAATCCATAAACTTATATTACTATATTTTTCATTTTGTCTTCAAAACCAGGAGAACGATCTCTTTCTTTGGCTGTGAGGTAGACAAAATGGGTATTAGTAACTCTCTGTACATGTGGAGAAATGGAGGTCTACATTCTATTAGAGAAAAATAAGATTCTAAAAGCTGTACTACAGAGGGGAGAATTCTAAGCATCTTACATCAGTGCTCGGCTCAGAGAAAGCCAAAGGAATTTGGAGGACAAGATTGCCTCCAGCTAGAGGATGCATAAATAAAACATTTGAGCTGCATATCAAGGTAAAGCATTTGGGATTTATTTCTTGGTCAATGGGGAGTTAATAATGGCTTCAAGAAGGGGAAAACCATGATGAAAGCTGCACAAAGGAACACATTTGGCAGAATCACACAGAGTCACCTGAGTGGAAACAGATTCTGGACTTGAAGAAAATCACAAAAAGAGAACTTCAACTCCCAACCTCATGTTTGAAGATGCTAGTGCCTCTTTTGACAGCACAGCTGCAGGAGAAATAAATACCTCTGAATAGTGTTTCTACTAGCTTCTCTCTCCTATATTCAGACTCTGTGTTGACCTGACCTGGAGAGATGTGGCTGCCACTTACGGGAAGATAAAATATGGCCAGCTCAGTAGTGGAAACCAGGAGCTCAAACGCGGCTTGCTTCCTCAGCTGCAGGACAAATACATTAAGAATCCCTGTGCTTCATCTGAGCTGGAGCCTAGTTTATCTTTCAGCTAGCTCAGGGCTTCACTATCATTACAGAACAGGAAAAGGAGAAAGAGGAAGAGGAGAAAAAGAAGGAAGAAAGTTAGGGCAAGGTGAGAGAGTGTTCCACTCAAGAGAGTTTGGGGACAGACTCCAGAGAACTGGCAACCAGCATTTATTGAACACTTTCTGTAAATCAGCACTTTATGGGTATGCTCTCATTTGATCCTCAAAATAAAATTGTGAGGAATATACTATTATATTTACATTACAGATAAAAAAACCCAAACCTCAACTGGCCAGAACCAGCTGAGAATTTCCCACTGATCAGAGATAAGAAGTCACTTGCCCGAAATCCTAAATCCAGTGGCAAGTGGGTGAGCCGGGTCTTATCTCTGCCTGACTCTTCAGGCCACATTTTCACATTGCACAATTTGACCTGTAAATACCAAATACCTGCACTTGCCGAGGTCCATGTTATGATCAGGAATGGGGCAAGGGCAGGCAGCCCTCATTAACTTGTTTGCACTCATTCCTTTAGCTCTCTTCTCTGTATTGATTTGGATTTTTGGTCTTTTTGAACAATGTGTTTATTTCCAAAGTGTTTACCAGCTCAGCATCAAAATAACTTGTCAAGCTCTGCTCTGGTGTCAGCTGCTTGACACTCTATAACAGCCCTGCTCTTCCCTGGAAGATCTTTTCAAGTTGCTGATCCTTACCTTCCTCATCTAGCTTTCTGACATGAGTGTGACAGCTATGTGCACTGCTTTATTTCTTTTCTGTGCTTTACTTTCCACTCCAACAAACTAAGTTTTGTAAATCCATTTCTTGGTGTGTACAAGAAAGCCCTCCAAGGAAGTTCTGGCAGTGCAGGCTTATTGCTGTTATTTATTGCTTGTCTCCTCATTCTGGGTATGGTTAAGGGATATACCACCATTGCTAAAATATTAATGCTGCATTCCAGGACACTGAGGACAACAGGCAGAGAAATGGTAATGCAGGTTAGGAAAATAAGTCAGGGAACAGGCCAACTAAAAACCCAGAAGCCCATACAACAGACATCAACCATCCTGTATAAATGGGGATTCTTTTTGCTGTCACTGGTTAATTCAATCCTATTCTAGTGTCCCCTAGCCTTTGGTATCAAAATGTTCCCTATTCAGCAACTTTATATTTTTCTTGAGCTAGGAAGATAATTTCCTATAAGGTTTGCAATGGGAACATTTGATGAAAGGCTATCCGGTCAAAATAGGACATTTCGTGCTTAACCACAGAACCACAGGATGCCTTGTTAGTGACATGGATTCTCAATTCCATAATGGAATAACGGCCACAGAGATGTCTTTTTGTTTTCTTCAAAATGGAATTATCTTCATTGATTTCTTTAGTGATTTATTAAAGTAATTTATGCCATTGTAAAAGTTTCTGAATTATAAACATCCTCTCAACTCCATAAAATAAGTTACCACTGGGATAAATATCCTTAGTAATATGTTATGAATATAAAGGGTATTTTTTTAACACCAAGTACTATAATTTCTTTTCTTATGTTTGACTCTATATCAAGGTTCTATCTCCATGTCAAAATAGCAGTCTTTCAGTTAAAGATAATAAAGTCATTTTAATTATGCTTTTCTCCCTCAAAATCCATCAAAAACAACTTTAAAAAAATAAAAAAAATGGAAGAAAAGTACATCTTCATAGTAATAATAGAAATAAATATACAAAATTCCAAACCACAGACCATGAACAACGAAGCACAAACGACTATGTGCTTTGAAACCTGGCCCAAAATTGAAAAGTCACTGAGAGCTTTATCTAACCTCCAGAGAAATTATGCAGGATAGAGAATTTTCTCAATATGCTAATGACTTAGGTCTGAAAGGTCAATGTAAGAATTCACTGATGGATAACATGAGATCTAGAAACATAGGCGTACCAAAGAAATGTGGAGTGTCCCTGCTCAGTCCCATTTTTCTCCACAGCATGAGAACTTAAGTAATTAGAGCCCAAAAAGGTACATGCCATTTTTATTGTTCACAACCCAGACTTACAAACAAGGTGGTTTGATGACCTGGTATGCCTACTTTGTGCCCACTATCCTAGTGTAATTATAAATAGCCATAGAGTGAATGATACTTTTAACCATAGAGTGAATGATACTTTTAACCATAGAGTGAATGATACTTTTAACAACAAATTCTATGGTCTCTCTATTTATTGCTGAGAGAGACTGCTGGAGATGATTTGGGGTAAACAAAGGGAAAACAATATTATCCATGGGATTACAAACAGAGGCTTTTTACCCTGAGCCACTGAAAAAAATGAAACCCAAAGGGAGACATCATCACTACGCAGAGAAAACAGTGGCAAAACGAATCAAAGTGGCCGCAATTTACCATCCCTATTCATCACCACACATTCTTATTTATGAGGAAATAGTTGCTGTTAGTCGAATTACTAATTTATTCAATTACTTAGTTGAATTACTCGATGATTAGTAATAACTGGAAAGGACTCAACATTGAACAAATGTTTAAATAATTGTCAAGGAAGGTGTAGAGAGGATGAGGAAAATATCACAAGCACAAAACGAACACTAAAAAGTAAAGAGAAATTGCCCCCTAAAAGAAAATTTCAACAACATGATGCCTGAAATAGAAATAACCCAAAAAAGAAAGTTAAGATGTTTCAATTTTCTATTGCTGTATGTAACAAAGTACCTCAAAACTTAGTGGCTTAAAATTTATTTTCTCACAAATCTGCCATTTGGACAGGATTTGGGGGAGAAGGCTGCTCATCTATATCCCACATAACATTAGCAGGGGTGGCTCAATTACTACTGGTGAATCCTTTATAAGACAAATCATTCAGATGGTTGGCCATTGGGTGCTAAATAAGCTGGAGCCTCAGCTGGGATTGTTTCCTGGGTCCCTTAGTTCTTATCCACGTGGTCTAACTGGCTAAATTGAGCTTACTCGTGGCATGGCAGTGTTAAGGCAGTTGAACTTCTTGTGTGCTAACTTCTAAGAATACACAAGTGGAAGCTGCCCAGAATTTACACAGCATCACTTCCAGTATATTTTACTGGTTAAAGTGGGTGACACAACCAGCCCAAACTCATGGAGAGGGGACTACACTAGGGTGCAAATACTGGAAGGCATGGTTCATTAAGAGAAAGTATCACAGTGAACCCTCTGACCCCTCGTGATTCATCACATTTCCCTAACCCTCAAATTCATGCCAAACATGCCCCCTCATTCCTAAGAATCACCAGAATCTTATTCATTATAGGATCAGATTTAGACTTGAAGTCAGGATATTGCTGTTTAAGTCAGTTCCTGATGTGTATGAGGCTCCCACAGTCCAGCTCTTGATGTAAAGATGTGTGAACTAAAGAGACAGGTTTCTAACTCCTCACACATACATCCAACATATAATGCAAAACAGACTAATTCAAAGGGCGGGCAATGAGAAGTATAGAACAGTCGGTGGACCATGACAATTCCAAAATCCAACTGGACACCTATCGCAAGTTCCTTGATCAGGACCAACTTCTGACATACATACACACAAATGATCCATGCCAGGTAGCTTTCTCAGACTGCTTTCTACTCAAAGTAAGTTAGGAACCTTGAGGCCTCTTTTTATTCTCCACTATTTCTGTTATCTTTTAGTCTAATATAATTCCTATTATAATTTTGTGGAATTTCTAGCCATCAAATAGTAATTCACTTGATTAGACAAGAGCAACACCCAAAAACTCTTTCTCTGCTCTAGGACTATGAGTCAGAGTGCTGTAATATAAGACTCTTCAGAGTTTTAGAAATTCTAGGTGAGAGGGTCTACAAGTCACACTCTTAAAAATACTGTCTTTTTTTGTTTGTTTCTAGAAGAGAAAGAATCTATGAGGAACTACTTTTTATCTTTCTAATGTCTTGACAACAGATCTTATAGGTTCCTGGCCACATTTTTCAGGCAGTGTTCTGTATTTTATGTTTGTCCTGAGGTCATTTTTTATTTGAGAAAATTGTCCTGGCTAAGAATATTAGAATGAAAAATAGTTTTATTTTTTGACCCAGCAAGTTTCTGGGTTGGAAATACTACTTTTAATTCTGTTATAAAATGAAATTGTTTCTTCTTTAGTTCTTTTATCTCTAACTATACTTTATCATAGATAGATAAAAGGATCAATTGGCACTTTTAATATTCTATCTGAAAATACCCTTAGCCAAACACATACATTCATTAAGTACATTTTTCTATTTTCCAATTTAATACAGGCAATAGTCTAATCAAGTGTCTTCCTAATGGAAAATGTGGGCACCCTTTATGATGCTTTCAACAGCAGTTTCCTTTGTTTCTTTGAAGCCTCCACTGACAAGCTCCCATGACCTTCTGGCCTCTGCCTGCTGCCAGGTTCCAAGAAGAAGTTTTTCAAAAGAAATTCCAAGAGGACAAGCCTCAATGGGTAAGCATATTTTCTTGAAATAAAAATTTAAACCTATAGCCAAAAGAACATATTGTATCTCAGGAAAAAGTGATACAAAAGAAAATATAACAAGAGATATCCTAATAAAGCTATCAAGCTTTAAAAATATACAGAAATGATTTTAGAGACATATAGGCCAAAAAGTAGTTCATGTATAAAAGAGAAATATTAGACTTGCTTCAGATTTCTCCACCATAATTTTAGATGATGAAAAGCAATAGAGCAATGCATGGAAAATTTATATCCAATCAAGTTTACTTCAAGTCCAAAGCTAAAGACAGAAACTCATGAGTCTTAAGGACTCAGAGAATACTTCTTTATGAGTCTTTACTTTGAGGAAAAAAAGATTGATAATATATTCAGCCAAATAAGTGATAACTTAAAATAAAAAACTCAAAAAATGGACATGTGATAAAATACCAGTAAGAATTAAGTCTAATTCAACATAGAATTAAGATACACCAATTTCATGAACTGTAGTTACAGAGTAGAAGGCAAATGTTATATACTTTAATAATGTATACATAAAGATATAAAACAATTAGTGAAGGAGCAAGTTGGAGGAAAGTAAAGATATTCTCAATTTCCTATATTTCAGACTAGAGATTCTATAAATGCCAAGTTTGATGTATGTAATTAAGAACTAATTACTCAAACTCTAAAGGTTTCCCATATTTTTAAAACTTAGAATATTACTTAAAAATTGTAACTATTCTTTCCTGAAGTTACACATCTTTAGTTGAATTTTCATCTGTTAAATTCAACTTTATATTCCATGATCAAGTGGGATTTATTCCAGGGATGCAAGGATAGAATAATTCAACATCCACAAATCAGTCAATGCTACACCAACAAAATGAAGGATAAAAATCATATTATCTCAGTAGATATAAAAATAGCACAATAGATACATAAACATCCATTTATGATAAAAACTTTTAATAAAGTGGGTATGGACCTCAACATAATGAAGGCCATATAAGACATGACCACTGCTAACATCATACTCAAGAGTAAAAAACTGAAATTTTTCCTCTAAGATCAGGAACAAGACAAGAATTCTCACTGTCACCACTTTTATTCAACATAATATTGGAAGTCCTAGCCAGAACAACAAGGTAAGAAAAAGAAATAAAAGACATCCAAAATGGAGAAGAATGAAACTATCACTATTTACAGATGACATGGTATCATATACAGAAAACTCTAAGGATTACACCAAAAAAAAAAAAACTATTAGAACTAAAAAATGAATTCAGTAAATTTACAAAATACAAAATTAATATGTAGAAATATGTTGCATTTTATACATTAATAACAAACTATCAGAAAGAGAAAATAAAAAAGCAATCCCATTTACAATTGTATCCAAAAGAATAAAATAACTAGGAATAAAATTAACCAAAGAGGTGAAATATCTATACACTGAAAACTATATGACATTAATGAAAGAAATTAAAAACATAAATAAATGGAAAGATATTACATTCATGATTATAGAGTTAAATAATTAATATTATTTAAATGTACATACTACCCAAAGCAATCTACAGATTAAATGCAATCCTATTAAAATTCCAATGGCATTTTTCACAGAAATAGGACAAACAATCCTAAAATTTCTATGGAATCACAAAAGACCTGGAAAAGCCAACATAATCTTGAGGAATCAAAGTAGGAGCATCACTACAAATCCTATCAAAATTAAAGGATAAGAGCATATTATGAACTATTTATAAACTTAGAGGAAATGGACAAAATCTTCAAAAGGCACAAATTACTAATGTTAAAACAAAAATAAAAATTTTAATAATCCTAAATCTATAAAGGAAATTAAACTTGTAATTAAAAATTGTCACATAAAAAAAGTAAAGGGCCACTAATTTGTACTTCTTTATCCATATACCTTTTTATCCCAGCCCCCACTCCTCTTCCCTCTGGCAGTCACCAGATTGTCTTCTAACATAGTCACAGAGATGTAGAGTACAGAATAGAGAATATAGTCCATGAGGTTGTAATGGCTATGTATAGAGCCAGATGGGTGATAAAGTAATCATAAATTATATAAATGTCTAACCAATATACTGTATACCTGAAACTAATAATAAAAAAAGGTGATGTGATAAATAAAACGGGATGTTTAGCAATAAAGTAAAATAAAAAGTAAAAGGCCAAATGACTTCACTGAGAAAACAGACCAAGAGGAAAAATTTCCCAGTTCATTTCCTATGGCCAGAATTTTTCTGATACCAAGAGTAAATAGACATTGCAAGAAAAGAAAACTATTCCTCACTAACATAGACACAAAAGTCCTTAAAGGAATATCAGGCAATAAAATTCAACAATACATAAAATTATAAATCTCAAGATTAAGTAAAATTTCTCAGGAGTGAAAAATTGGTTCAACATTTGAGAACCAGTTAATGTAATTCACCATATCAAAAGACTAAAGAAGTAACACTATATGACGATGTCTGTACATACATAAAAAACATTTGACAAAACCCAGCACTCATTTATGATAGACTCTCAGGACTCTAGGAATAAAACAAAGAGGAAGCTCCTTATCCTCAACCTGATAAGGAGCATGCAAAATAAAACAAACAAACAAACAAAAACAAAAAAAAACCCTATATTTAATATTATACTTAATAGGAAAAATTTGAATGCCTTACACCTAACATCAGGGAAAAGACAAGTACATTTGCTCTCCCCACTTCTTTTTAAAGGCTAGAAAAATAAATAAAAGGTGCCCAGATTGAAAAGTAAGAAGTAAAACTACCTTATTAACAAACATAAAAAAAACATAGAAAATATTAAGGAATTTACTAAGGAAATTATAAAGAAAAACACTAAGCTACTAGAATAAGGAACTTTAGGAAGCATGCCAGTTATCAGTGTATCTCCTCTCAGTTCCAAATCTACCTGCCTTTGCCCTGACTGGTGATAATGGAACTGGACCTGTAAATATTTGTTGTCAGCTGGTACAGTGTCAGTTTTTGTCAAAAGAGGAAGCTAGAAAAGCACTACAAGGCATAGCAGAAATTTCTCTTCCTAGTTCTGTTCCCCACCCTCACCCTTCACAGGCCTCATGAGAGTAGGGCTACCAGCAGCACTGAATGTAGAAGATTCAGTGGCAGTTATTTTCCAGGAAGTTTCTCTGGTACTCCAGCAAATGACTTTCTGCGGACCAGCTCCAGCCCACCAGCATGTCAGCATACATCTGCATCACCTAGTGGACTGCAATCATAACCACTCTAACCAGGTTTAATTCTCATCTTGAGACATGGCTTTCCTCTGAGTTCTTAATTCTACCTTTGAGTACTTTGCCTCAGTCCTAGTGGTAGTTGCTAATCCCTGGTATTTGCTATTCCTAAATTGTTTAAAGTTCTTTTTTACTCTTTGTAATAGTTAAACCCCTGTTACTATTTAATAATATTTTCTAAAATAAATAAAAACTTCATTTATTAAAATTCCTTTTTTAAATTACTGGTGTGGTTTCTATTTCCTGACTGGATCCTGACTGATATAGCAAGTTTGCTGAATATAAAAACTCAATTATATTTCTAAATACTAGCAATAAGCAATTGAAAATTGGAGTTATAAAAACAATATAATTTCTAATAAAATTATAAATCATAAAGTGCTTGAGAATAAATTTAATAAAATATATGTAAGACATATAAATTGAAAAACTATAAAACATTGCTTAGTAAATTAAAGAAGACTTAATTAAATGGAGATACACTATGTTTAAAGATTAGTACAATAGTACTGAGATAAAAATTCTCCCCCAAAATGAGCTATATATTAACATAATAAAAATTAAAATCTCAGTATATTTTCTGTAGAAATTGGCAATCTGATTCTAAAATGTATGTGAAAATGCAAAATACCTAGGGTAGTCAAGATGATTTTGAAAAAAAGAAAGAAGACTAAAACTGTCTGATTCGAGTCTTATAATAATGCTTGTTACCAAGAGAAGTTAGTATTGGCATAAAGATAGACATATAAAGATATAAAACAGAATATAGAATGCAGAAATACACCCACATATATATGGTCAATTTGTTTTCAACAAAAGTACAGAGGTAATTTAATGATAAAATAATAGACATCTCAGCAAACAGTGCTGGAACAATTGGATATTAGCATGGAGAAAATAAAATGTTGTCATTAACTCACACCACACACAAAATTACTCAAACTGAATTATAGACTTAATTATAGAACACAAAATGGTAATAATTCAAGGTGAAAATATAGGAGAAACTCTATAAACATGAGGTATGCAAAAATTTTTAAAGGACACAAAGACATTAAAGTAAAAAATGGTAAATTAAACTTTTTATCAAAATTTAAAACTTTTGCTCTTCTAAAGTCAAGCTTTAAAAAATGAGAAAGCAAGCCACACAGTTGCAATACATGTACATATGCATATACATTTGAGAAGAGACTAGTATCCTAACTATATAAAATATCTTTCTTTCCACTCATTTATAAGAAGATAACTTAAAAACTGAATAAAATGTTTGAAAAGACAGTTCAAAGAAGATATATGGATGACCAATGAGCACATGAAAAGATGCTAAAGTATCTCCATATATATATAAAGATAAAAAAAATACATGTAGAAATACTAAGACAAAGTAAGATCATATTTTACATGTCCATTTTAGTATTGTTATTTAATAATCACAGAGAAGCACAGAGAAGTGCATTATAATATGTATTATATATAAGATATAAGATATTATTTATGTAGTACATTATATATAATATATTTATTTAGCAATAAGATGAACTCATGTGTAACCAGTGCCCTATCACCAGCATCCTATGGCTCAGAGGCCTCCTGTATCTGCAACAATCACAGTGTTCTCAATTTTCCTCAGGTTAGATGTTGTGCTGATTTTCATAGTAATTATTTCCTTGATTTCATTTATGATTTAGCCTTCTATGCAAGCAAACCTAAACAATATTGTTTAATTTTGCCTTAATTTTCAAACCTTAGATAAATGTAATTATATCAGATATAGTCTTGTTTTTCTTGCTTCTTTTGCTTAACATTACATTTGTTAAGATTAATCCAAACTGTGTCCCACATCTATGATTTGTTCATTTTCTCTCAGTATAATATTCTATTATAAAAACATATCACAATTTATTTCTTGATTCTACTGTTGACAAGTATTTGAGTTGTTGCCAGTTTCTAACTGTTACAGATATGCTCTTATAAATATCCTCTTCTATATATCCTGCTATTTATATGCATGAATTATGAATTTATTTAGGGATTATTCCTAGTAATGGAATTCCTGAATCATAGGGAACGTTTACCTTTAACTTTATTACAGAATGCCAAGCTGTTTTTTTTTTCAATTTACATTCTCAATATCTGTGCAAAAGCATTCCAGTTGCTCCACATCCTCTCTAACACTTTATATTATCAGACTCTTTCATTTTAGTCAATCTGATTGGTGTATAGAGGTACCTCACTGCAGTTTAAACTTTCAATTTCCTTGATTGCCAATTAGGTTGAGCACCTTTTAAGATGTTAAGTAGCCATGTGGATATTCCCTTTTAGGAAGCCTATTTACAGCACTTATATTTATATTAGGATTCCTATCTTTTTCTTGTCGGTTATTTATGAGTGGTAAGAAATTGAGTGATTTGGTTTTTCTTTGCATTTTGCTATTTTCTAATCTGCTTAAATAATAAAATAATAAAAATTTTAACATAATAAAAACACATTTAAACTTCTTTTAGTGTTGCATAGTATTTCGTTGTATAGATGTACCTTAAACTATTAACCACTTTCCCAATGATAAAATAAAGGCTATTTCCAATTCAAAGGTATTATAAACAATAGTGCAACAAATAGTCATGTACAATCACACAGGTGTTAGAGGAGAGGGGCGTTGAATGTTGAATGGAGGGATGGATGACATTGATTTGCACCCAGAAATAATTATTTTCCTCATTCCCACCATGAACATGCTTCCTTGAGTGTCAAGCCTATATGTTGGTTCAGGCAGGTGAGAGAACAAGGTAAGAAAGGAACAAGACAAGAGGAAGAAAAGTAGATAATTAAAGATTGAAAATAGTCTGCTTTTGTCTTCAATTTTTTATTACAAAAGTTTTCAAACAAATAGAAAAACTGAAAGAAGAGTACAAGGAATGCATATATAGCAATCACTATACTCTACAATTGTTAACTTTTTGCAACATTTGCTTCTTGCTTTCTTATCAGAACCATCTTAAATTAAGTGGCAGACTATCTGACAATTCATCCTTCAATGTTTCTACCTGTGTCTCCTACAAATGAGGACTTTCTCCAGTATATGCTCATATACTATAATACAGCATAATCCCTTGAGTGAATTAAACAGTAATTGCCTGGTGATATCTATTACTCAGACCATAGTTTTTGAGCAGAGCAGTGAGCACAACTCTCCATGAATTAGTGGGGATGGGAAGCAGTGGAGCAGCCTTAAAGAAGATTTGAATCACTGTTCTCTCACCTCTCCCCACCCCTCAGAGGGCACAGGATGTCAACAGCTGTTAAGACCCAAGTTTTTGTTTCTATCGTTTAAAGACTTTTTTTCTGACAAGCAAAGTAAGTATAATTCATTATAGAAAATGCAACAGTGGGGAAAACTATCCATAAGCCCAACCTTCTTTCTTTGTAAGAATTTCAATGAGGCTGATGCAAACAAGTGAATGTTCATAAACAAATGCTGTCCTCGGAGTAAATCCTATTCATGTTTGGTTCCTCCCCTTGCCTGCTCTAGAAGGTAGATACATTGGGCATGTTTGGATCCCACCCCAAACTTAGCCACATTTCAGCACCATAGTTTGTAACTTGGAAATTTGCCTACCTGCAAGAGGAGAACTGGGATGAAGGTTCTGTACACAGGTGCCAAAGCCAGGACTTATTATATACACTTCACAACTCTGCTTACTTAAAATCTTTTTCTTCACCCAAATGGAAGTTCCAGATGACCTGTCTTGATAGATTCTCCCCACTGTAATAATCAGAGAGTTCTCGGACCTTTCCAGGAAGGGGAAAAACAATTTCCTGGTAGGAAGACAGCAAGACAGCATTAGAAACTGCCGTTAGAGCTTGAAACATAAATAACTTTCAAATAACTCAGTCAGGCAGCTAGCATGTGCCAGGACATGCTCAGCAGATGGTGTCCATGGGCTCAGCATCCGTTCTCTTTCTGGCAGTAGGGAGTATTTGGCAGCTAGTGAGACCACAGCCAGAGTTTCAAAGGGTAACTCCAGAATTTCCACAAGGAAGAAAAGCACCACTCCTCCTCACCACCTCTCCATCGCCGCAAGTCAGGGTTCTCACCTCTCCAACTCCTACCCTTTTCCCTCCCCACCCCGCTCCCTAACTGCCACCTGTTCTTCCCTCATCACCAATTCTAAGAAACTAGTCTTAGACTACAGAGACAGAAGAGAAATCACCTCCTTCAGGTCTAGAGCCTTTCTAATTCCACAACTGCTTTTAACTTATTATTTCACGTAAAACACAGAAGGGTAAAAATGCACATCTCTGAAAGACAACCTCTTCCTTGCCCTGGACCCCCAGGGTGGGCTGTGGTTCAATCTTCTATGCCTGCAATTTGAATTTCAGTATGGAGACCTAAATCCTAATAATCACAATCTCAATCACAATGATAAAAGCAGCTCTCGCTAAGTGTGTAAGTCCTTAAACTTCTTGCTAAGTGTGTAAGTCCTTAAAGTTCTCAGTGGCACTCTGGTTATGGAGTCAGACAAATGAGTACAAATGGGAACAAAGACAGTGTAAAGGAGTTGTTATTTTTAGCTGACAATACAACTTGTTTGTACAAAATCTATATATAATTGTATATAATTCTAACAAAAATTAGTCTGACTTCTCCATCCTCCCTTCACCTTCAATGGAGAATAGTAGCAAGTATGGGGGAAAAGAAGAGGGAAAACTAAATATGCAATCTTGCTTAAAATAGAATTTAATCTTAAAATTAATCTCTTTAGTTCAGACTTTGTGAAAATCCTCAGCTCTCAGAGGCTCCTCTCCCCCATCAGTCTCTCTAAGTGGGTATCCAGGTATCTTGTTTAGGTTAGGAGTCTTACATGATATCGGGCAGTTCGGGAAGCTCATGGTTTTGGGTTCTGGTGTGCTCAGGTCTCCAGGTATAAGCTCCCATCTCCTGATTACCATGGCCTTGCTGGCACTCAGCTGGGCTTTGAGCCCACTGCTGCTCCCTGGCTATCTCAGTCTCTCCTCACTCCTGTTGGCTACAGTCTCAAATCTCTGCAATGTCTTTCTGGCACAATCATGTGATGAAAAGCCCCATGTCAGGTATACAGTGGTCCCCAAACTTTTTGGCAGTAGAGACCAGTGCTCCTATGAGAATCTAATGCCTAATGATCTAAGGTGGAGCTGAGGTGGTGATGCTAGTACTGGAGAGTGGCTACAAATACAGATGAAGATTCACTGGCTTGCTCACCCACCGTTCACATCTGCTGTGCAGCCTGGTTCTTAACAGACTGGTACCAGTCCACAACCTGGGGGTTGGGGACCCCTGAACAAGACTCAGACCCAGAGTCCACACAACCCAGCTGAGTGGAGCCCGGAAAGCCACAGCCCAGAAGTTCCTCCTGGGTAAGTTGGAGCTCCACCTGTTCAACTTACCCAGGTGTATTTGGGGCAGTCCAGCATGAGTTCCCAATCCTTCAATGGCATGAATAAGAACCCCTGTTCTTCAATTAAACTCTCTCTTACATGATATAACTGCACCTTTTTCTCCCTGAAGCCAAGAGCAGAAAAACCCAAGTGACATCCTCTCCTCTTCTCTTCCTCTCTACTTACTCCTACCATTTGCCAGGACAGAAAAGGGGTGGGCTGTTGGCCTTTTACTTCCTCTATATCCTGATACCCTAGAGCCAGCCTAGCTGCCTGCACAGAAGGGATATCTGTTCCACATCATGTGACAATACTTTAACAATATTCTCCAGTCTTCCCCCATCCCCCATTACTCCCAAAAAGGCAACAAAAATTTTAAATATTATTTCAAGAAAATTATTCAATTTGTCAGTGTCTTGCTGTCTAATCTGCTTTTACATCTAGAAGCTAAAAATTATCTCCTTTGTCTCTGAATTCCTTTCTTAATAAATCCTAATTTTCCCCATTCCCAGAGGCCACCCCAGCAGATGCCTAACTAGGCAAAGATCAAATTCTTGGAAAGACAAAAGAAAAAAATCACATTAACAGTTTTGAATATTTAATTTCTTTACATCAAGCAGCGCTTTCTTTGGATTACACTGAGGTTTAAATATAAGATACTGCATGTAAATTGCTTAGGAAAATACCTGGCCAATAAGTATGCAACAAAATGTAGCTGTTAATTATTATGTATCACCTATTGTGTCATCCAATCCACTGAAATATGTGAGGCAGTTTGAGCAGGTGGTACTAACTCCATTTTACAAATTATAATGAGGCTTAACGGTACTGCTATTTTCTCGAGGTAGTATTTAAGATTAAGTGAAGGGCCAAATTAGAATTCAGAGTTTGGGACCCCTTTTCCTGTACTCAGAGTTTTAATCTTCCATTCTTAGTCAAGTTTCACCCCTTATATAAGGCCTTCTGGGATTCTTAAACCAAAGGCCAGGTAATTTTTTTTCTGTTAAGAACCAGGTAGTAAATATTTTAGATGTTGCAGACCCAAAGATCTCCATCACTGCTGTTATAACACAAAAACAGTTATAATACATGAACAAAAAGCTGTGGCTATGTTATAACTTTACAAAAACAAGCAGTGGGCTATATTTCCCCTTTGGACTGTAGTTTGCTAACCTCTACTTCATTTCAACACCAAGAGCTTGGCACATAGTGAGAGATACAAAATAAGTTTAGATAAATAAATGTATAAAACAATGATTTATCCTACTTTGAATTCTTTTATCTCTTAAGGTATCTACTAGCTAATCTACCATTGAATTACATGTATCTGTGTTTTATACAACATCATTGCATGTCTTTTTTTTCTATGTAAGAAATAATATAAAATATGAGTCTTGCAACTTTGTAGTCAGATAAGTCTAAAATTGTGACCTAGCTTTCCCATTTGAGCAAGTTAACCATAAATTTCTGTTACCTCATTTGCAAAATGAGATAAGAATACTAACTTGTAGTGTGAGGTTCAGAAATTATATAGCTACGGTTCCAAATGGATGGTCATCATCGTTGTAAGTGAGCTGTAGACAGGAGCTAGACCATAGTTTCTGTAGTCAGGGGCTTCTTTTTCAGTCTCTTATCAAAACTTCCTTGTTGTTAATCTTTTTCATTGCTTTATAAGTGGATGAGAATTGAGAACGGTGGTGATTCTGGTCTGGCATGTGAGGAAAAGAGTCTGCAGACTGGGAGGCATGTCACATACTGTTGCATAGCTGCTGCTTCCTCTCTTTAGCTGTGTTTAACTTCTGAGGTTTTGCAAAGGAACAGGCAAAGGTTTCAATCCTTGGCCTAAGCTCAGCTGTTCAATAAGCTATCGATAGTCACATGTTCAAGACCCACTTTTGAAATGCACTCTTGAAAATTTTAACACCTCACTGTCTAAGTTAAACTCTCCAACTGATATACCGAGGGAACCACTATGCCTTCTTCCTGGTGAACTCAAACCTGAAGTACAGACATGATCAGTCAAAGAAGGAAGAATTCCCTACTTCAATCAAAAGATCAGGAAAATCTGGGCATTCAAAGACATGAAAAAGAGTGCCAGACCTTGGGCAAATCAGTCTCTGGGCCTCGATATTTCCAAAACTCAGTAATTTATATCCCATCTTCATAATATTTGTCATGTCTGTGCAACCCATACTATTATATTTTTTCTATTTCAACTAAATCAACTAATTTATTTTACTTAGCCTTGTCTTAGACAATAATTCCTATCATTTAATAGCACTGGCCCCACTAATTATACTTGTCCTGTCATACATCATAATAAATAAACACCTATTGAAATATAAATTATAACTACTATATTGTAACTTCTTAAAGGTGTGTATAAACCTAGCAATAAAAAAGAATAATCAGAAAATTCCAGAAAAGAAACCATACCACCCACCAGGAAGCCAGTCTTGCCTGTCCAGCCCATTGTTTTCTCACTGTGAAGACTGTATATACTAGATCCCAGGTGAGGTCAGCTGCTTTCCTCCAAAGAAACTGGCTTACTTAGAAGGTGTTGATTCTGGTACTCTCACCTTAACCCTGAGTTTTTTATTGTGCCTTAAACTGGGCCTTGTTCTTTGGCACTCACACACACTCTGATAAATTATCTGGCAAGTCATGGGACTCCAGGCAACTTTAAGGCATTATTAAAGCAATATTTTTTTAGAGTATTACCAAGTCTAATGCTATGTTGAATCTGTAGTTATGGAGTTCATTCTAAAGTACTTGATTGTGCCCAGAAGAGAAATAGTCTTACAAGTAATTTTCTAAAGCATGCTTGAAAAAAAGTTTCAGTAAATACAACAGCCTGGACAGTTATGAGTTACCAAACTAAGCTGAACTGACTTACTGATATAACCTGCAATGAATGTGTTCTATCTATGAGAAGCTCTCTGGAAGGCTACGATTTAATAGATGTCTTATGTTTCTCAATATATACAAAGACTGCTGGCTTTCAGTTTAATTTGTTCCTAATTAACTATTCAGAATCATAAAAATTGCTTAAATTTAATAACAGTATTTGTTTACATAGTGGTTAGCTGTTCTCTTTATTTAAGATATAGTTGATAGAATAGATAAGAGAGAGAAGAGGTGGATTTTGCAGAAATTCTCTCATGTTCTTTTACTAGTTTATGGTCAGAAGTCATTCACTATGTAACCTAAAAATCTTGAAATATTCTATATTTCAAAGTCTGTCCCAAACTCCAAAGGCGACTGAACTGCATGTGTAATAAATGATGAAACTGTGCCAAAGTACTGTACGATGGAATTAACATCCTAGTTTGTATAGAGCAGGTCAATGCTATCTCATTTAAGTGTAGGTCACAAAAACAAATGCGTCTGTTGTACCAATTTTATTTCTTGTCCAAAGTGGTCATTTCTTTGGATTTAGTGATCACGTGTACATTGTATCCCTTTATAAAAATTGTTCATGTAAATCAGAAACATCTGCATTGGTGCTATTCTTTTTTAAAATTAGCCTTGTTAGTTTTGATTTTCTATCATTAAAATAACAATAGGCCACACAAAGCTAATTTAGGTAGTTTATTTTCATTCTCCAGGCAGCTGATTAATTTCTTATCACTTCCTTTTAATTAAGAACTTAAACCTCTTATCTTGGAATTATTTAAACTGTAACATTTATTAAAAGAGGTATTTTCTTTTGCCTTTTGCCTATTCATCTTAAGTAATGATAGAAACGAACAATTTAAATAAAGAATATTATTCACTTCTATCAGTTTTGGTGTTTTTTGTAAACTTGTGACTATTTCCTAATACAGACAAGAAAACTAAGGTATATTAAGATCAGTCCCTATCATTCATTTAGGAAACACAGACACATTTAGCCAAAGCCAAGTAATTATTGCCCAGGTTATTACTACTAACTTCCTATAGAATGAGGCATTCAGTCATGTCAAATTAAAATTGCAGATCACCAATTACAGTGATCCAGTTGATTAACAGCCACTAATTTGCAGTTAAGTCTGAAGTTTTGCCCTGTGCAAAAGACTGAGAATGTAGCTGCAGGCTGCTGAAACACTTCATCTGGTTAAGGTGAGCTCTTTATGGGTGTATGGATCTGGCCACTTTTGAGCTCTTGTGTGAAGTGTGTATTGGTGTGAGAGCAGGACAGTCTGATAAGGAGCTCTATAGAGCACTGTCTGTCTGACAAGTATCACTTTGGAAACTGAAAGCATGGACCACCAGCGAGTGCCCTGGACAAGAGCAGTAGAAATCACTTCTCACGCATGGGGAAAGCAGAGGTGCCCAAGAGCTGGATTTGGTGTGTTAGGGTTGCTCTTTGTTGAGTTGTTTTGTCGGCTGTCTCAATAAAGAGGGTAAAAAAGGGGTAAAGAACCAGGATGTTGGACTGGGGATCCGAGAGAGTCTTATTCCCAAACAGCACCCCTTTCACTACACTCATTCTGTTGGGAGGCATTAGGAGTCAAATAGGCTTGATTTTGAGTTCCAACTCTTCCACTTACTAACTGAGTGACTTTGCAAAAGTTACTTATCCTCTCTGAGCCTTGGTTTGCTCATATGAAAAATTATGATAATAATAACATCCATCCATTAAGGTTGCTATGAAGAGTAAATAGAATAATACACATAAAGTGCTTATCACAGTGCCTCATATGATGTGGGGATTCAGAAAAGGAGTAGCTATTACATTACATTGTTTCCTACATATGTCTCTAGGCCACCATTCTGAGCTGGAATGGTACATTCCAGGTTTTTTTTTCCTGATTTTTCTGGGCATCTTTAGAAACCACAGACACACTTTTCCCATCTGGCCCAGAATGTTCATTTAGACTTACCAACCTCCCTATTACGCATATTTACCTTTTCCCCTACCAATCTGTATTATTCCTGTTCATGAAGCCAGCAAAGTGCTTTTTATACATTCCACAGAGCATTGTTGAGCACCAGGAAGGGTCAAGCATTGGGGCAATCCCAGAGTTGAGCAAAGCAGACAAGGCCTTTAGTCTCTTGGAAGTTACAGGCTATCAGGTGACACAGAATGCTTCAATAGCAATAATAATCAAGTCAGGACACACCAGGTGCCACTGGAACACACAGTAAGGTCACCTATTCTAGTCTTGGGTGAGAAGGGTAGGGAGTCAAGGGCATTTAGTTTTGATTTCTTCCATAGCAAAGTCTTGTACCATCAATACTAAGCAGCCCCTCTCCAAAGTACAAGCATTTGATTACCAAAGCAAGTGAGAGATGTGCCAATACAGGTGTATTTCTTGTGTAGTTGGCAGCACCCACTTGGATACAAAGCATAGAATATTAATATGGCTGAAGAGTCAACAGTGATTTTTTTAGGTATAAACAAATATGTTTTCAACTCTATGGCTCAAACATGAGTCCTCATAGGAATGCTCTGGGTGATCTTATGATTTCTAATACATAAGTTTAATATATTTAAACTTTTAATCCCAAATGGAGTAATATTCCCACACCACTTGCTGAATAATCAACACACATTCTCCACATTCATTTTAAATCCTGATTTTCTCATTGACAAAATTTCCATTTATTTATGAGCATATTTCCATTTATCAATGCCACATTTTTCTAATTGCTATCTCTTTAATGTGCTTTGATATCTGGTAGGGTAAGTCCTTTCTTTGTTCTTTAAATTTTCCTTGGATATCATTTGAAATATATATGAAAAGACTTTCCAAAGAAGCTTAGCCTCAAAGTCTATTGTTTTATGTATTTCTGAATGTTAAACTTTAACTAATTTATAGATTACAAAATGCTTTTTATTATCTATTATTTCTACCACTATTTTGTGCTTTTCACTTCGGATTGTTTGTTTATATGATAAAAATGAGTGGTGAAAATACCATGAGTTTAATAATCAGAGTATCTAGACTGAGACCAGGCTCTGCCATAGGCCAGCTGTATGACCTAAGAGACATTATTTTCTATGCCTCAGTTTCTACATTTATAAAATGGAGATGATAACATGTCTCATAAGGTATTGTTTGGTTTATATAAGAGGAGGCAATCAAGATTTTAGCAAATTTCCTGGCACATACACAAGAGATACTGGAAGCTATAGATGTGAAAAATAGACTGTGATTTTTAAAATGCTATATAGTGTTCAGTATCATTATTGGAGAAATTGGCTTGAATATTTCACAATTAAATAAAATCTTGTCCTAGAACTTGGAGTCTTTATATTCTTTGGTTTTTAGGCAATGATAATTTTGGTGGCTTCATTTTTTTGTGTGGCTTCACTTTTAAGATGTTTGAGTGGTAGCTCACATGTCCCAATCTTTGGCTTTAGCTACAAGTCTCAGAGGAAACTCCTAAATTTCAAACAGTATATCTGCCAAACTCAAATGGGTTGTGGCTCTACCTGAGATGTCATGTGAGATTAATGCAACATGTTGCATTATTGAATGATTATCAGGAAATCAATCATCTTAGTCTGTAACTAACTCTAAGTACAGTAATGTGGTTGTCACTTTGTATTTGCTAATGTTCAACTAGAAGAAAAGGAAAATGCCAAAGTGTGAAAATAAATACATAAATATCTCCAAAGAGATTACTGCAAATTTAATTAACTGAGCAATTGAATCTGACTTCTTTAAATTTATACCTGAAATATGAGAGGTTCCTTCAGAGCTTTATTCTTGTTAGAATGGGGCAGGGCTGAGTAGGGGAGAAAAAACAAAATAATATAAAAATCTTCACTAAATTTTAACTCATCGATGTTTCATCATTAAGCAGAAATTAAAAAGATGAAACATTATGTCCCCTATAATCCAATGGAGTGAACTAGAAAACCGCACCCCAATGGATCTATTTTTTTTCCCAAGAAACAAGACAGTTCTCAGTAAATAATTCCAAAACATTTAACAAACGTCATGATCCCTACTAAGTGTAAAGCACTTAGCATTATAGAAAATAATATGGTGCCTAAGATATTGCCCTCACCCTCCAAAAGTCCAAAATCTAGAGGAAGACACAAATATGCAGCTGTGTGTGAAACACAAGGTCCACAGAGCTCAGTTGAGGTGCAGGTCTCATGGAGAGGAGAGGACAAAAGATAAGGAAGAGGTTCTTCAATCATCAGGCCACATTCCAGAGGTGGATTCTCATACAAAATACACATTCTTGCCACCTTTGGCTCCAAACAGAAGCAAGTAGGGCCACCAAGAGACAGCACATAAAGAAGGCCTGTCTTATCTTCAGGCAGCAGGTTGGATATATAAATTTGGAGTTGGCTCTGTAAGTGTAGGTCCTCTTCCCCTCCCCTCTTTCCCCTCCTCTATCTTTCTGTCTCCTTCCTCTTTTTTTCCTTCCCTTTCTTTCTTCTTTTCTTAATTTTCCCTTCTTTCTCTTTCTTCCTCCCTTTTTGTTTCTTCTGATGCCACACAACCACTCACTATCACTGTTTATGTTCCTCTCTCTCTTTCTCTTTCCTCACGTCCTTTCTCCCCACCCCCAACACACTCAATAAACATACCACAAAATAAAAATCATTTTCAGCATTTATATTGGGGTGGGGGAATAGGACCCCATTGAGCTTTCACCTACACTGTCTTTTCAATACAGTTTTGCCATAGTCTTATACTAGAGTGACAAGAATTTCAAAATCTAGCACAGAATAATATAACAGATGCATTGTTTTATTCTCTAGGTGGCTAGCAAGTTGTGTTTGTCTGCTCCATCAGGGGTGTGAGGCTCAGGGAGGTAGGGAGCACCAGACTCCTGACCAGAGAATTTCACACAGGTTAATCCAATGTGAGAGCATGCCTTAGAGGAGCTGAGATTTGAGCTGGGCTTTGGATACAGCACAGTTTCCTATCTGGGGAAGTGCAGATCTGAAGTTAAGCCAGGAAAGGCCCATATCTTCACTCTATCTCTACTCTTCTGGAGAGGCTAGACCTTTAAATCTAAAGCATCTTTAATTAATCCCTGTGCTGCTTGAAATAACTCTATAAATTCCTCACCTTTGAATCCTATACTTATGTCAGATTAGAGGACTCAGACACAGTACCAAGAACATACTTATTTCCAGAGGATTTGAGTCAATACTGCTATAGTGATACTTAAAATTATGACAAAATCTGGATAATTCACAAAAAGGTACTTATCACCTGGGTTCATGAGTAATCAGGACACTTCTAAATTGAATATTTTGAGAATCTGCTTTAAGCATCTCAGTAACATCTGTGTCATCAGTCTCAGGCATCTAGGTAATGGTATATTCCTTTAGGGCTTAATATTATAGTTTAGGACAGTTGGCAAGGTATGGCACCATCAGCTTGTCAAAAACATCTGAAGACTGAGTATGGGTGCTCAGGAGGAGGGGCAAGAACTGTAGGGTTCTAATCATGTTCCAGGTACTGATGTTTTATGTTTCTTCTTCTCAAAAATCCCTGAGTTAGGCACTACTAGTACTCTCCCTTCACAGGCCAGAAAACAAGAGACAGAATGGGCAAGTTCAATCACTCAGTCAATTGGTGTAAGGCAGAATGCTAAATCCAGTAGGAAGAAGATCTCTGTTGCTGCTTGTGGTTGTCTTTCCTGTTATATCCCTAGCCTGTGTGTAGTGCCTAGCACATAGTAAATGTTCAGTAAATGCTTTGTAAATAAATCAAGTGGCAAGACTGCGACAGAAACCCAGCAGTCTCTCTCCAGAGTCTGTGTCCTTATGTTGAAGGCGATTAGAATATGCCACCCCAAAACATGCTTTGGCATGAGATTTACTTTAGATGGAAAATAGCAGATGCAGAAAGATCCCCGCTTTTTGTCGAAAAGCAGAGCATAAATTTTGTATTGAGCTTACCAGGAGGAAGAGACAATTCTTATTATGGAGATAGCATCCATTTTAATTTGCATAAACAAATCTTACTGAATTCTTATCTTCCATTAGTTCCCTTTTATATATTTACTTTCCCGCAATTAACTGACCCTAGAAGCCCAAACTCTTTTCCTTCATCTGTCACTTCTCCACAAATTTACGACTCCTTGTTAAAATGGCATATAAGCTCTCAGGTCTACCTGCTACCATGGCTTTTCACTTTCTTTGTGAGATCCCCATGTACACATACAAATTAAAATATTAACATCAAATAAAATTTGTATGCATTTTATCCTATTAATCTATTTTTGTCAGTGTACTGTACGTAGCCCTAGATACTGAAACCAAGGAAAAACTTGTTTCCTTGCCATAGCACACAATGTTATTTCTTTCTTCTCTATTATCCCTTGCATTTTTTCCATCTTCTCCCTAAACTCAGTGGTTCTCAAACTTTATCCTGAAGTGCCATAATCACTTGTAGTGCTTCTTACAGAATGAATTCCTGGACCCCAACCCAGAATTTCTGATCAGTATGTCTGGGTTGGGGCCTGAAAATTTATATTTTTAACAAGCTTCCTTGTGCTACTGATCTGGAGACCACACCTTGAGACCTCTGCCCAAGGCCATAAAATCCCTTAAAAACCCCACAGTTTTATAAAACCATCCTTTCCCTTTCCACCACAAGGAAAGCTTATCCTACTCATGTGTTGAGGGAATAAAAGAATAACTGAAAATTGCCCTATTTTCATTTCATCAGAAGCAAACCTCAACTGCAGAAGGCCATATTGCTATAGTAATAGGGAAGACAAATATTTTACAATTATAAAACCTGGATTTAATTCTTAGCTCTAATTCCTTGCTCTAACAGTATGGCCCTGAGCAAGTCAGTTGACCTATCTATTTCTCATTCTATAAAAGGAGTATGTGGATAACCCTAGCTTTTTTTTTTTTTCTTCTACAACCCAGGGCTCTTGTGAGAATTAAGGAATAAAACCAGGATAGCACTTTGTAGACCCTAAAGGACTGTAGAACTGGTACTTGTTATTCAGTCAGCTCATGAAGTCATAATGTTGGTCTTGAAACCAGAATTAACTCTGGTGGGTGATGGTTGAGTTCAGAAAGAAGTGTGAGCTCCCTTTATATATTGTACAGCTGAAACAAAATGAAACAGCAAGATGTTTCAAAATAGAACATGAAAATTAAAGCTATATACTTCCAGATGAAATATACTTTATTATCACAGGCTAAACATAAAATAAATAGAGAAGAAATACAGCTATCTGTCCCCATAAAGAACAGGGAAGAAATTTGGGGAACAATTCCTGAGTAACATTAAATGCCTCTTCTATCTTTTTACTGCAGAGCCAAGAAGGGCAGAAAATTATGACAAACTAATTATTATGATGGATCGGGAGCCAGTCCCTTATGTTAGCTACACTGCTGGAGCAAAGAGCAGCTCTACAGCTCAGCTCAGCTAGCATACTTCAATAGGCAAGACACTCTAGCCGATAATGGGCAATACAGATTAACAACATTATGTTAAACAGGATAATTATTTTTTTTTCATTTCCTAGTTCTTTCCCATGAACCTGGTCCTGTCTTCCATTTTTCTGTTTCTTATTTCCAAGGCATTATCTGTGTATATAGGGCAGGCTTCTCTCCTGATAATTAAAGGTGATATGCCTGCTTTTCCTTCAGTTTCCAGTAGCAGGGGTCCAGGGACAAGAGCTTGATAAAACCATTGAAGGGAACCACCCTTTCCAAAAGCAGGAAGAGGTCATGGGAGGACCAGGATACAAAGCAAACAAGCTCTGCAAAAATGAATTTTACTTTTTTTTTCTTTTCTTTTTTTTATTTAAGTGCTTTTTTGAGAATTTTAATGATGCATTCAGCAATCTGATGTAAGGGTGATGAGCTTAGAATTAAGAGGTAGGTTTTTTTTTCCCATCAGAGATGACTTCCAGACAGCATCACATAAGTAAGCAGCCACTCAGATATTCAAGGTAACAAATTCTTTCTTTCTTTCTTTCTTTCTTTCTTTCTTTCTTTCTTTCTTTCTTTCTTTCTTTCTTTCTTTCTTTCTTTCTGGTTGTCAGTCAATCATAATCCATATCTATTAATTACCTATCATGTGCTAGGCACTGAAGTACACCTGGGGACACAATAGTGAGCAATACAGACATGAGCCTTTTAACTCTAAACAGGGAGATAAAACAAAAAAACAAAAGTGGGCAAATATGCAGAATGATTGCAACTTGTAACTAAGTACCATGAAGGTAAGAAATAAGGAGCTTAGATGGAGATTGACGGAGGGGAATACTTCAGAGAATACTCTGGGAAGATACCTCTAAGGAGGTGGAGTATAAACTGAGACTTGAAGGACTAAAACAAGCTAAGCATTCAACAGGAGAGGAGAACAGTCTAGGCAAGAGAGCAGCATTTGCAAGGCAGAAAGTCAGGAATGGACATGTTATGCTTGAGGGCCTGAAGAAGGTAAGTAAATGTGGTTGGGGTCAAGTAAGCAATAGAAAGAGGGGCAAGATAATTCTGCAGAGATACACAGAGACCAGTTTTGGCAAGACCTTGTGGACCAGGTGTGGTTGTGGAGTCTGGCACTTATTTTAAGTAAAAGGGGAACACGTGGGAAGTTTTTACCAGAGGAGTCATGTGACCTTTCTGGGTGAAGTGGAGAATGATCAAGAGGTGCGCAGTGAAGGCTAGGAGCCACTAGAAGGCAGTAGTCCAAGTAAATGATGGTAGTGGTCATGGTAATGAAAATGGTGGGAGTTAGGAAAACTGAAAGTAGAATTTGGAGATAGGCGTAATGAGACATGCTGATGGATTGGGTAGAGGTGGGGTTCACAAAAGGAAAATCATGGATGCATAGTTGCTGGCTGGAGCATCTGAGTAGATGATGGCAGCTCCTTTTCCTGAGATTGGCTAGAAACAGATTTGGGGAGAAAAAACTCAAAATTCTATGGTAAAAATCTCTTTCTGCCTTTGGAGTCCACAGAAATTCTCAGTGTTCTACGGTACATGTAGCATTTGCATAGGCCTTAGGTCACTCGTTCGCATGGAATTGTATCCTGAGAAACTACCTGAAAATGCAGTTTGTTGGCTGGTCCTAGGTGAGCGGTCCATCATGATTGATGAGGTCCCTCCACCAGCAACTCATGCAACCGTATTTCACAAAGCTGTTATCCACAACTGTGGCAGAATGGTTTCAGCCCAAAAGCCTGGCAAAAATGAGGGAGACACATATGTGAAATGCTGTGCCATGTTCCCACTACAAAAACTGTATTGATGACAATTCCTAATATTTGTATCTCACATGATAATTTACAATGTATTTTAAGCCAATGCTTCTAAAACTTTAGTATACATACATATTACCTGGGCAATTTGTTAAAACAAAGATTTTTACTTAGTAGGTCTAGGGTGGGGCCTGGGATTTTGCATTTCTAACAAACTCCTGAGCAATGCTGAAGCTACCAGTCTGCGGATGACACATTAACTGTGGCCTGTAATACAAATTATTTCATTTGGTCCTATAACCTTCAGGAAAGTTTAATCATTTCTATCAAACAGATGAAAAAACTAAGACTTAGAGACTTTTAAATTATATCTTGTCTAAATCAGGAACAGTCACTAGGGCCTAGGATATAAACCACAGTTCACCACTACCAGTTACAACTGGAAAACTCATGAGGCTATGCAGGTTTTAATCTTTACTTAATCTAATTATCATTTGACAAATAGGTAAAAGAAAGAAATATTTAAACCAGAAGTGATCAACATATTTGCATGAGGATCAATTTAGGGGAAAAAAAGCAATGTTTGAGACCAACTATATTTAACAGATACCTTTGTGTGTGTTATTTTATTCATTTTTTTAATTGAGGTATAATTTACATACATTAAAGTGCACAGATCCGAAGTGTTCAGTTCAGTTTTATTCATTTTTAATTGAGGTATAATTTGCATACATTAAAATACATGGATCTAAAGTGTAACTACCACCCAAAACAGAATATAGAGCATTTCCATTATCCCAGAATGTTCCATCACGCTGCTTTCCAGTTAGTTCCTTGATTTCTATCAGCAGTGATTAATTTTGCCTGTTTTTAAACTTCATAGAATTTAAATCATATAATATGTATATCTTTGTGCCTTCTTTCACTCAATACAGTTTCAAGGTTTAGAACTGCTATTTTTTCAATCAAGAAATATCTTATCTCTCACTGTATCATATCTGCAGTTTTTCTCTACCATGACTTTATGGTTCTCCCACAATTAGAGGTTTCTGATTTGGGACTAAAATTATAGAAATTATGTACCTAGCAAATACTAAGGATTTGCTTGTAATAATAAAGTTAGGCCAAACTCTACTGTCAAGTAAAAAACACTTTTGAAGCTAGTTTCTTTGCCTTTTGCTGACTGACCTTGTGGATTTCCTCAAAGTGCCTCTTAATATTGAACAATCTAAAATAAGAAATTTTCTCAAGCAAAAATGAAGAGCAATAGCAGCAACATTTTTAAGACAAAGAAGTATTCAGTCAACTTGCATTCAAGCATGCACTTTTCTTCAACCTACTATTTTTTATTCTTGACAATAGCCCTAACAAAGGTAGAAATTTTACTGAGAAACACACACACACGCATGTGCACACACACACACACACACACACACACACACACACACACACACACTGAGTGATTAGTATGTATAGAGAGTCAATAGTGCCACCTGCATTTGATTCCTTCCATTTATCTGAAACAACCCTTGACTTCTGTCTTGCTTACCTCCAGCATCCATGTCAGGGCCCATCATTTTGCTGACAGGGTTTAGGAAAATTTTTTGTTTGGGCAGGAGTTTGTTTTCATTTCAGTTTTTATTTTTTATCTCAGAGAAGTCATAAAATTATATTTCCCTATTTACCATGTAAGCTTAGTGATAAACTATAGGAACTAGTTCTACAATATGGAAGAATTTTAGGGAGTAGCAAATTTTAAATTGTCTGTAATTAGAAAGCTTGTCCTCAGAGGCACATAATGACATGTCCAAGAAGATAAACATTGTGTCCTATTTGTCTTTGTATTCCCAACACCTAGCCCAGGGCTGGGCATAGGGTGATACTCAGTAAAGATTTGTGGAATCAGTGGCACTTTATAAATGTAAAAGAAAGTAAAATAGCACAGACATTCAAAAGCTGTAATAAGCACACATCTTTTCACTGACAAAGTACATGATAATTATGAAAGCAAAAAGACAAAAATACACTTTGAAAAAAATTTTATATCCAGAAATTTTATTTTAATTGATCCTAAGACAAAAAAATCAAGATATAATCCTTATTCTACTTCACCAGTTTCAAATCTAAGTGTTCACAGCACATGGTTTTACTATAATTACTGAGTGACAATCACATATAGATATATTCAGTATCATTTAATCAAAATAACTCCCATTGCATTCACTATTAGGATCACACTTATGTATTCAATTTTTAATTAAGAAATTATTACACTTCTCATGAATACTGATTTTGATGGCACAAATTGTCAAAAATTTGAAGAAATACTATTTTGAATAGCAGGTTGCATTTCTCATTAGAACTGGTATTTTGTCTGCCATATATTTATTAACTTTGCTTTGATTTTGTCTTCTGTTTTCTTAGAGAACCATTGAACCATTTGAGATAGGGCATGGTAGAGAAGGGAGGGAAGGAGAGGCAAAATGTTTCCTTTCTGTTTCTTTAACATGGCTACTAGCCCTCACTTGCTTCTAGGCCTTTGCACTTGCTTTTTCCTCTCTCTGAAATGCTGTCCTCAGCTATTCATGAGATAGACTCATTTTTATCCTTTAAGTTTTTGCTCTAATGTTTTCTTCAGAGAGGCCCTCCCAGACCACTCAAGTCTCAGTGGTTGACTTATTGACCTTCCACTTCATCACATGCGGCTCTGTAGTTGTCTATTAACTGCTGAATTGTTAATTATCTATTTTCCTCATTAGAATGGAAGCTCTGTGAGGTCAGGGGTTATGCAGTTCACCATTGCATCCCAAGTTCCTAGCCCAGTCCAGGCACATGATAGGCACTCAATATTTGAAGGAGAAATAAATAAATGTATGAACCCACCACTCCTATTTACAGAACACTTCAACTGCACACAACTTGAAATATCAGCATAAGGTTATTTTTAAACCCAACCTCCCAAAGCTTAATGAATGTAGGAGGCAATTAGCCACAACCTTTCAGGTTCATTAACTATTTCTGTGCATTCTTGTAGTGACAGGACAATTGTACAGTAGAGACCTATTCATATGACATGGGTTTGGCTCACAAAGAAAGTTGGGTAGGAATAAAAGTGCTGCTTCTCTGCCATTTCTGAGAGAGTTTACATAAAGTATTGTGCATTAATTCATAGCAACTGCTGAGAGTCTATGGTCAGTTCTGTGGACACCTCAGAGGTTGGCAAACCAGGAGATGTGCTGACGAGAAGTTAAAATGAGGTGGCTGTGACATCAATCTCTTACTCAAAGTATCTAGGGCATCTAAATGCATTCATAATAGTTTTTTTTAGTTACATTAATTATCAGAGTAATTCATGTTCATTATATAAAACTAAAAAACTGTATATCCCAAAGCATTAAGACATTCAAAGAAGATCATTATATCATGTTTTAGTAGTATAACATGGCTTGGCAATGAGATTACATAGATTCTAATACTAGTTTGGCCACTTCTTAATGTTATGAATAGATAGAATAAAAATGGCTGCAAATTCTTCCCATCTCTCTATGTATGCCCTCTTGCAGTATAACTGTTATACTGCAAAAGAGAGGCCCAGCTGTCTCATTATCTCAGTGAAGGCTCCGTGATGAAAGTGAGGCCATCCTTGCGCATCCAGTCCTGAATGACATAGTCCCAGTCCAGAAGAATTGCAGCCAAGCCACAGAATTAAGGCAAAAAAAAAATTTTTGTTTTTTAAAAACACTATACAAATTTTGTTAGCAGAGGCTAACTCATACAGTGATTTGGGACAAAGTGCTTATCTCTTTAAGCCTCAGTTTCACAATTTACAGAATAAAGATATCATTCTGTTGTTTCCTGCTCTGCTTTGTTGATATAACATTATACTATCTAATATATAACTCCATAAAAACCATTATCTTGTTGTTTATTATTTAGGTTGTTTACAACTTTAAATTCTTTTAATCCCACAGGGTCTTATAGAAGCACGTCTTTTGCCATAGTGAAATGGAAGATGGTTTTTCCAGAGCATTTAAGAACTTCCATAAAACTGTTTCAAGGAGAAATAAGGAAGAGTCTTTCCATGGAGCAAACAGAAAGATTCTGGTTTATCTAGTACAACAGCTTATTTTAAGCAGTCAGGCTGAGAAAGGCAAGGAACCCCAGGGCCTGAAAGTAATGCTCTGAGAAGACCTGTGCTCCATGTGGCGCAGCAGAAAAGTCCCTTGTGTTCCACATCACATGTATTTATATTTTTTGTAAGACCACGAAGCTCTTGCTAATGATTGGCTCATAGCAACCTTAGAATGAAGAGGCTATTTTCCAAATTACTAGAGACTGTTGGAAAGTTCTTCCCTGGGATGAGGTCTGAATCATCCCCCAAGCACACCCTATTCCTGTATCATCTGTCAGAAGTTAGCAGATTCCTGTTGGTCAGCAGTGCAGAGGCGAAATCCTAGAGTAAAAGGTCATGGACACAGCATGACAGGCACACTAACTTCCTGTAGTTAATTCTAGTAACCCACATTTTCAGGGGTCCTGATGGAAGACTAGCTCCTCTGGTGCAGCCTGCAGTCTCAGAGAATCCCAGAATGTGCGTTTTGGCCCTGAAACCTCATAAAAGTGCTTCCTGAGGTTTGAAGCAGCGGGAAACAATCAACTGTTGTCCAGAAAAGAAAAAGTGAGGATCTCCATAAGGAAGGGAAAACTGAGCTTCAATCTCCAAAAGAGCTGGAGATTATTTCTGGTGTGTGTCTCTATCCTTAGAATAAAAGATAATAAGGATGATGATACAAATTCCATGCATTCATGAATTGGTAAGCTGATTCTTAGCATGGTCTTTGCAAAATTTTAGCTCCGACCTCTTAGCAACTTGTTATGCATTCTAGCCATGCTACCTGCTTTGACCTACTTTTCTTACTTTGTAAGAGGGGAACATCTCTGCAGGAACTAGACTCAATCAATATCTAAGTTCTAACCAATTATCAAGTTGGCTGAACCTCAGTTTCTGCCTCCAATTTTTGCCACAGAGCTTCAAGAAAAATACAGCCTCTTATTCTTTGAATTTATATCTTGCTTTCATTCTATATAATTTGTGGAATTTTGTTGGTAAATTCAGTACAATGAAAAAAGACTACAATTGATTTACTCATTAAGTGCTATTCCTTATTCTCTGTGGACAGAGTTTTCTCAAAAAATACTGGCATGCTCGTCTTGCGTCTCAAATGCAATAACACAACTTTTACTGTCAATCATATTACACTTTCAAAGCCACTTACTAGGGCAACAGACACACATGATGAATATTTGCCTTTTATTGGAAAATTTTTTTTTGTCTATTTTAAAAAGTATCTAAGGCAGCCTACCATAGAGATGTATTAGATAATGAAAACAAAAAAAAAGCAATGGAAAGGGGATATTAAAAACCTTACCCAGAGAGTGGAAATATAAATATTACACCTACATTGGCTAATATAGAGGGGTAAGCATTACCTTTATATCTGACAGAGTAGGAAACCTTGTGATCTGTTAAAATGGTCAAAAGATTTGGATTCAGACAGGGTTCAAAATCCAGAGATTTCATTTAATGGGAGAATTCAGGCAAGCTGCCAATCCTTCTTGAAGTTCTGTTTTTTTCTATTCCAAAGCTTATAATACGTATGTCAAATTTTGAGAAGTAAATAACAACACATGTGTAATAAATAAATACATGGGTGATAACTGTACCAGGCACTATTCTAAGCACTTTAAATATATTACCTCGTTTCATTCTGATGAGGATTCTATGATGCTAGACTACTATTCTAGTTTTACCGATTTGAAAACTGAGGCACAGAAAGGGTAATGAGATGCCTAAGGTCACAAACCAATAGCAGTAAAGCCAGTATTTGAAGTTGGGTGTCTGAGTCTAGAGTTCACACTCAACCACTCAGCTATACTGTCTCTCATTAACTCAAACAAATAGCATCAAAATAAAAAGTGAATGGATGATATCTCATTACTCTTATCAGCTTCCTGGCAAAAAAGCAAAACAGGGAATATTTTATATATGATATATACATTATACTATATCTATATCTTCTATATCTATACCATCTATATCTATATCTATTTATATCTAGATAGATATAGATATAGATGGTATAGATATAGATAGATAGATAAATAGATGATAGATAGATAGATAGATAGATAGATAGATAGATAGATAGATAGATATAAATACCTTTAGAAAATACCCCACTCCCATATTTGGATTAAATTATTGTTCCCTGAGATCCTTGCTTGCCAAACAAAATCCTGGCCACCTCCCCAGCCCTGACCTAGTAAAGCTGTATCATTGGGCAGGGGACAGGTGTTGCCCCTAGTGATCTGAACCCCAGAAAGTTCCACAGGAGATTCTCGGGGATGCTAAAGACTGAACCATCAAGCTCTGACCTTTTCCAGTACTTAATTGTGTTGGTGAATTAGAAATAGGTGGGCTAATTCACATCCATAGCTTCACTTACTGAAAAACATCCTCCTCACATTTTTCACCCCACAAAACTCCCCACAAGATGCCCCTTATCCAGGGCTGCTCGTCAAACAATGTTTCAACAAAATTCTACCATTGTTTAAGTTATATCAGGGCATAAAATTAGGAAATTTAGGGAGAAAGAAATTTGACAATTTCTGCCATGTGTCAAACAAGAATCTCTCTATCAAGAGGATAATTCAGCTCAGTACTACCTGAAGTCATCAAGAGCCAGAGCTGTGGGCATAGTACAGAGACAGCTGTAACACTAAGATGATGAATTTAAGCACCATTTATTCTGGTTCAGAGGTCTGTATTATGTACTTGAGGGTTTTCTAAAGTACTGAACATAAGAGCAATTAGTTTGCCCACTCTTTCCAAACTTACAAAATCTTGGATTTCAGCATATCTGTGTCCAAAGGATTATTGCTAGAAGAAACTGAGTCAGCTCTTTCTCTCAGGAAGTTATTCAAGGGGAAAGGGAACAGCTGTACTTTATGCTACTCTGGACAACATGGTCACCAGTGACACTGCGAAGCTGTGTATTCCATAAATATTTCCAGTTCAAAGAATGAACTGACCCTTCTTATCTCTCCCAGACCCACCCCATCGCATTCACACACACACACACACACACACACACACAGATTATTGTGGTCAATTTAAGTATGAAAATATTAAGAAAGCACTGGGGGGTTAAAAGTTTCTGCACATTTTTAATTTACAGCAATAAAAAAGTTATTTAAAATATCACCATGAAGTGTCACCCATTAAGATCTGCTTTGCACTTTAAATGTGAGCTTAGCCCAACCTGACACAGTGGTTGGTCCATTAGGCACTTAGTAAATCTTTGTTAACTAAACACATGAGTGAAAAAATAGATTAATTAACATTGTTTATTCGTTCAGCAAAAATTTAACATATAAGTAAAAGACAAAATTGAGAAATTTATATATAATCTCAGAAGAGGGTTCTGGTTCTTAATGTGGTAGGGAAAATATTTTACCCTATTTATGCTGGGCATAGAATTATACTTTGAATATAATTATGTAGACTTTAAAGCTTTAAAATATATAGAAATTAAAAGAAAATGCCTTTATCATCAAATATCACTAGAAGACCTTAAATTCAAAATACATTAAAACTTGGCAAAAAAGAAAAAATCCTCACTAGATTTTTTAAATTATATCTTTTAAATGTTAGGATGGAACTATTTTTTTGTCTTTTTATAGTTTGATTTAATCCTCTGACTGTTCCTTCCTTCTGATATTCCTCTGTCTTTTCCCTCCATTCTACCCCCATTTTGTGACATTTAAATGGAATTAAAATGAGTTTACTTCAAAACTGTGTGAGACACAACCACAAAAAAAAAAATTCTATTGCACCACACATCTCTTTATACTTAGTGACATTCATTCATTCAAATCTTTTTATACATGGGGATACCTCAACAAATATTTACTGAGCATCCACCAAGCAACAGGCACTGTGCTAGGCACTAGACATAGAACATAAAACTCTTCCTCCTCTAGATTACAGAGATTAGAGTGTAATTAGGAAGATCAATACTAAATGATCATACCATTAATTAGTTCATTGAGATTGTGATTAGGACCATGAAGTCAGGCACTGTCAACTGATGGAGTATGGACTTGATCCTAAAGTTCTGGGCCACAACTAAAGACTTTTAACCTAGAAGTGACATTCAGGTCTACTTTCACTAGGTCACTCTAGCAACAGTTAGGAGAAAGAATTTATATGAGGCAAAAGCAAATGCTGAGTGACCAATGAAGAGTCTATTGAAGTGTTGTCAAACAATGAATGTCATATTCCAGGCGACAGATAACTGTGGCATGATCTAGAATGACAGCATTAGAGATTGTGAGATTAACTGTTATGATAATAATAACCAAGGCTGCCATTTACTGTACTATTCTCTGTAGTAGTGGTTGACTCATTTAATCTTCAATTCTGTAAGTGAGGTACTGACATCATCCCAATTTTATTATCAAGAAAACTGAGGCACAAAGAGATTCAGTAAACTGTCCACGGTCAACACCTAGTATTTAACAGTAATAAGAACTCAGAGAGTCAGTCTGCAGAACTCAAGCTCTTAGCCATTCTATAAGCTTGCTAAATTGAAGTAGATCTTTCTCTGAATGCTCAGACAGCTACTGGGTTTTCCAAGGCACTGGCAATTTATTCATTCCCTTTCTAGAGCTTCCACTGTAATTCAATATGTTAAAAGTTTTCTCGTGGGTCACTTTAAAAGAGCACCTTCAATGTGAATTCTCTCTACTTTGTTCTTTGTATTCTATGCTCTTCCTAGTCTCAAAAATGAATGTATCTTGAAATTGCATGCATTGACCTGTTCTGAAAATTGGCCTTGGAAATTCTTCATATAAAATTCTTTTCTGCACAAACTATGGGGCATAGAACAGAGCTCGGTTGTGAATTCTGATGCCTCCATTTGGAAAGATCTGTTAATGTTGAGCATAAATATGACTCATCAATCTTGGGCAGTGGATGTGGGCCGAAGAAAATTGTTAATTTACAGGGTCACTTCTCTGTGGGAGCCTGAACAGAAATGTCAGTTTAAAAATTATGACCCTATTACTGAATTTACTGTTTTAGACTATGTCCCATTAGAATGAACACGATGCACCAGGGGCTGGGCTGACTAAGAGTCAGGTCAGAACTTTGCAGACCCAGGGGGAAGAAAACTTATAGGATCTGCCAGATTACCTGCAATGCTCCTGATGGGGCTAGGAAGCAAAGTGTAGCAGAGGCCTGCTGGTCAGGAGAAAAGAGAAGAGAGGAAACTTGAGGTATCAGGCAGTCAGCGATATACAGGTTTCTGTCACTGAGATTCACTTACCAAAGGAGAGTTTAAGGCAGGAAAATAGTTTAGACCTGGACAGGAACTAAATCTTGAAGAAGAGAGTGTTCCAGGCAGTTTCATGATAGAACAGAGACACAAGAATGAGACATAACCCTACTTTAACAGTTGCAGTAGAGACTGAAGTTGGGTTACATTGAACATGGTAGTGTGTTCATGGAGTTAGCACTTTCATATGCCAGAAACCATGCAAAGATTTTGAGATTCAGAAATGAACCAAGACACCATTTCTGCCTGGGAGTAATTCCCAGGCTAAGTGAGGGGAAAACACTCCTTTTTGAGAAATGAAGCACATGATCAAGGCAAGACTAATGGTAAAATAGGCTTGATTCAGCACCACCTCCTGCTCATCATAGTGTTAGGATAACTCTCACTTAGTGCCTAAGTGGTCCTTGTTTAGAGACTGGAAAACAGTAGGTTCTAGATTCCAAACTAGGTTTCCCAGTTTTTTTGGACAATGCCTGTTACTACAAAATAAAGTTGGACCAGGATCCCAAAGCCAATCTCTCTATAGATGGAACTCTACATAGAACTCAATATCACCCTAGAGACCATGATTCTTGCTGGTTCCCTGTTCTTGGCCAGTGAGGTAACCCTGCCTCAGACCCAGTTCCTCTGAGCCTGTCTCCACCTCTGGCTCCTACTTCTCTGAGAGACTTGACAAAGCTGCCAGTTTATGCTTCTCCTCCGACATGGTTTTTCTCCTGATACCCTGGCTCCTAAAGCCATGGGTTTCCCCCACCCCTCCACCTTCCCTGACACCCGGCTCTGGAACTAACTAGTGGGCATCATCTCTGGCCCTGTTCACCTGCCCTTACCTGCTCTTCACTCTGGCTCTTTTTTGTTCCCACCTGCCTCTCTGTGGCATCACAACTGACCTATTAACATCACCAGCACAGATAAGAATTCTCAGTGTTCCCTAGCAGATCAGTAAGTGTGTCCTTAGGAAATTTTCTTGAAGTCCAGAGAGCAGACTTCTTATGTTATTAAAATTGTAAGGTATGAAATGGCCCAATATCTTGAAGTCTATGATTAAAAGAGAACACGAGGCAGAATCAGTCTAGAACTCAGTTCTCAAAACCTCTTCTCACATGTCATGTTGTCTCTGTAAATGCAACAATTTGGTAGAAAGCCTGACAATTACAATAATGAACCTCTTGTTCACGGGCAATCTTACACTTATTACTCTCATTTTTTACTCTCCCCCATTAAGTCCATTTTCCACCTGAAAGCCAGAATGATCTTAAAAGACCAATCAGATCATGAGTCAGCCATCTGCTCAAAACTCACAATGTGTTTCCACAACATGTAAAATACAATCCGGATTCATTATCAGTGCCTACTTGGGCTGCCCACCCTGATCTTCCTGACAGTATCTTCTGCCACTGCCTCCTTTTCACTATGCAGCAGCCACAGTAAATTTTTTTCTAGTCCTCAAACACATAAAGCTGATCCTCACCTCAGGGCTTGAAACATACCCCCAAACGGTTGGATTTTCTTACCATTCGGCTTAATGGCCATCTTCTCAGAGAAGGCTCCCTCTGCAGCCTCCTCCCCACTCCACCATTCCATCCCCCATTACTAGCTTCCTTTTTCCACAGAAGTATTCACTAGCTGAGATGATTTTATGTACTAATTTTTTGTTTGTCTTTCCCACAACCCCACCAAATATGCCACAAGAGGACAGTAATCAGGTCTCATTCAGCACTACATCCTAGCACCTAAATAGTACCTAGTGTAGTAGGTACTTAAATATTTGTTGACGAAATGAGTCACAAAATGCCCACAAACTACTCTGGAATGAATGTGCTATCATAGAGTTTCAGTTTACAAGATCTGGAACTAGACTATATAAAGAACAAAAACAAAGAAGAATAAAAAAGCTGTTTGTCCTTGTAGTTGTTTTAATAAGAACTAAAATATGTTGTTACTAAGCCCCATCTTATATGTGATATTTTAACTCTGTACTCTATAAAAAGCAAATGGTTGCTGCCAAAATTACAGAAATGTAGTTTTGAATTATAATTATGTAGAAACAGTTCTAATAAGTTGTTAAATCTTGTTTATTTCTGGGCCTTTACTGAATTTTCCTTTTCATGAAATTATTATTTAAAGTTCTAGTTAGTGAATCAATGTCAATAATTTAAATGAATTTCTTTATATGCAATTATCTTGGATTGGAAGGCAATAAAACAGTTGGAATTACTTTTAACAAATTGTACATTTTTTCCCTTCATACACTCTACGGTTAACATTATAACAAGTTACTGCTGTAATTTCATATTTAAAGTAGAAGTATTCAATTTGGAGGAAATTATAGAGCAAAAAATCTACATGCTCCTCACATTCACTTTAAAGAAATAAAAATACTAAGAGGTCACAATTTCCTAATAAGTGGTATTCAATCATGTTCTAAAGAAATGCATAATGCATTTTTAAATTCATGAATAGCTAACCTGTAGAAGTACTGGGCATTTTACCCTTGGACTGATGAGGTTTACCTAGTGTCTTAGAATGTAAAGGGAGGTACAGGAAAGAGTTGGTGATTAAAGAGAAAAAAAAGGTAGATTTCTGCCTCTCAAAAACTATTCACACCAGAAATTTCTATTTTTAACAAGTGGATAATTTAGTCAAATTGGAAGACAATATTAAAATTTTATAGGCAACAATTGAGAAGCATATGTATTATTAGGCTGCAAATCGTGTTCTAGAAAGAGCAAAAATTAATGATGAAAAAATCAATGAGCAAACACAAAGAAAAAACGAAAAAGTAATTTATCTTCTATGAAAAAATAGAGCAGATTAGACATAATATATTTACTTTGAGGATAATGACATTGACCCTTTGGAATTCAGAATCAAAATAGATTCTGAGAGCAAAAGAGATTTTTTTTTAAATGGGGTTCTTGTTTGGATTTCCAGTTCATGACAGCTTTTGGTGGACACAGATTTCTCCTGTTAATAATCATTCGTACTACTAAATTGTCAGAGGCACATCTCATTCTGTTCACCCTCAAAATGAAAGCCATATGGAGAACAGGGTAATGTAACAGAATAATGAATGCCAGTCGGATACGTTCAGTCTGGAGCCAAAATTAGCCTAAAACCTGAGTCAACCTGTTCATATCATTTAGCATACATTATGTTAACTCAAGACCAAAAAGTATACATGTATCTCTCAATAGAAACTCTTGCAGAGCATGTAAACATCAGCAAATGTAAATAAATCCAATCCTAAATCTATTTAGATTCATAATGAGACCTAAAATTGTTTAACCTTTATACAACCCTGTAAGGTAGACATTAATATTATCCCCATTTTGCAGATGAGGAAAACAAGACACAAAAAGATTTCAAAAACAGACAGCTAATACCTGGCAAAGCCACATTTGAACTCAGGTGCTCAGAATCCATACTTCATACTCTTAACCATGATACAATTATACCACCCAAATAGAGATTCTTGTATTTGTTGAATCATTATTGTTTTTACATTAATAAAGTTAGATTTCTTATGTAAAAGCCATGGAACACTGATGCATGGCACAGGCATGGGTGCTGGAACACCTTTGCTCCGACAGAATTTGTGTATTCACACCTACTACTCACCAAAGCACTTATTGGGCCTTCTTAATGCAGAGTACTACCATAAAATAATTCTTTGACAATTAAAGTATTTTAATCACATTTAAAAATTTCAAAGTATAGATTTTATTAATAATAATGCTGCTTATTTTCACTCACATACACTGAATTTGCACCTGAGATTTACAGACTCAGTGTATGTCTGACTTGATATGGCTTTTATGCACATGATTAAAAATCTTAAGGATTCAGTTATTGCAACAAATATAGCCAATATCTCTCTTTAAAAAAAAGAACCTGAGAGTCACAGTGTGACACCACAAATAAAATGATCAATTTCCAACATATCCAAAGAATCTAGACAATCTTTTGGGTCTGTTATAATGATACTTAAGCTATATTTAATAAAAATGTCTTAAATGTCCTTCAGTTGCATTTGACCAACACAATCCAACATTTTTCAACAATACAAATTAGGCAGGTCTCTGAAACTAATATAGATATTGATTGAAATGAAATTGCCTAATGTATATCATTCAGTATCCATTTAAAAATATTATTTAAATTATTTTTGGTAGAAGGAGGAGGACAAAAAGCTCATTTCAAGCCCATGCACAAAAGAAAAGAGCCTCTACTTAAGGTCTTTCTTTAAAAGCCTTCAGTTTTATAGCTCTGGAAGCATAGATTTCTTCTCAGCTCCTGTACTTAGGCATTTATGTAATTCTGGGAGGACAGAACACATATTAGCTGTAACTACTGACTTTGATGAATCACCTGGGCTCTGTGGAATGCAAAAGGATATTGTAAGGAGAAATGCAATACCATCTGTGATAATACTTTGAGGTCTCCAGAGAAAGACATGTATTTAAATACGGCAAAAACCTAAGAGTGAGAATACTGGAATGGCTAGGGTCTTGTTTCAGCTCCACCAAGCGGCAGGTAGTGGTAGATGGTGGCCTTTATCATTCTGAAAATTGTCCCATGCAGACCAGTGGATGTCACTGATCATTTGGTCTGTAGATGGTCATCCCAGCTAAGTTGCTCTAAAGGGATCCACTATACCAGGTTTGTTTGTTTTTACCATTTGTTTTAACACTAAAACCATACCATGGCCAGAACATTTTCCATCTGGCCACTCTATAGAGATGAATTTATGTGTACCAGTTTGTATACAGTAGCATAGCATGTATCCGACTCCATCTTCTTGTGTTCCTGAACATTTTTATACATTAATGATGTTGGAGAAAGGATGTTGCACTATGGGTCAAAACATCAATTTAACTCCTTACTTGTCCAATAATTATCTGTCTGACCTTGAACCTGGCCTCTCTAAGGCTGACTCCCCTGCTTCATCTGCTTTCCTGGGGAATAGAATGATCTAATAAACTAATAATTTACTAAAAGTGCTTTAAAAAGATAAAGTAGAATTTTTTAGTATTAATGCTGCTATTGAAAAAATACTAATTAAACATAGAAAATAATCTAAAATAGTTACCTCTATATTGTTTTACACATTAATATGCATGTACACATGTAACTAAAATATAAGTTTAAAATTTAATCCTTCTATGTGTACACATATGTCCTGAATGTGTTCTGAGCTTCAGGTTTTATACAGTCTGTGCATGTATAACCATGCTCAGCCCAGGTTATTATGGAAAATTTTATTTTCAGAGTGATTAACAGTCATTTTTCTACATAACACTGGTTTTAGCTGAGCTACAGATAATTTTCTCAGGAAAAAAAAAAACTTTCTTAAAACACTATTCATTATGTTCAAAAACAGCCACAGTCCACTGTAGAACTGAGTTAATGATAGATTTTCCTGAGCAGAATTCTCTCTTTAGCAATTTAGTAGCAAAATGTTTATTTATGGAAAATACTTGTTTCCCAGGGATTATTAATCATACTTTATTGGGAAATAATCAGTTACATAGTTTGTTTTCCCATCTCTTTTAGAAAATTTAAATGTTGAGCTACTCATTTTTGCTATGAAAATCTACCCAGTAATTACCATATTTACTTTTCATTTATGGGGAAATAATCTGTTTTAATTAAGCCTAACTGAAGAACTTTTATCAGATGTAATTATCCCTTTCGATAAATATGTCTCCACTAATTACATTTAACCATGGGATTTATAGCTCTTAAGTCATTTAGTAGGAAACATAATAAATCTTTAGTAATACATGCTAAATTACTATAAATTAATTCAGATCATTAACATAATAAACAAATTAAGATAATTTTGCTTAATTAGTTTGGGTGGTTAACTCAAAATCCCATGTAAGCTTCATGGTAATCTTGATTTTCACCATTATTTCTGGAATGACAAATTTTGAAATAAATCTATTTTAATATTTAAATATAAAGCAGATTCCTTCTCTTAAGTTTTAATTCTTCAGTAACTGATTATTTTCCAAGGAGGAAATATAATTGACTATCCTTAATTTTTGAACTTCATAAATATTTGGATAAAACTTTATGACACAAATATGTCAAGTAAAAATAGTTTCTATTTCTCAAGAAAGCTGATTTTTATTTTCTGGTTCAATAAATGTATTCCAGTAAAAATCAACTTATGTGTGTAAATGTACAATAATATGTTTTAGGTGCTTTCTTGGAAGCTTGAGCCTCAATTTAGGTTAAAGATGGAAAAGTATGTGGCAACAGGAAGGGAATATTAAACTTGGAAGCACTTAAAGACATTTATAACAAATAAAGAGAAGTATGTCTTTCACAATGAATGGAAACCTTATAGAAATCCATTATCCAAGAGGAGGTACAGACCAAAAATGTAATTACCTCACAAAATAGCCCAGCTAAATTCAGAGATGCTGGCATTCATAGATGCCCAGCTCATGACAAGTTATTAGAAAGGCAATAAGGCATGTTCTTTCACATTTCTGACAAGCATTTCCTCTGTTCTTTGTATTTGTTTTCATCCAGGCAACTCCTAAAACACTTCAGCTCAGGTATCACCTTCTCTAAGCAATGTTAGAGAAAAATCTATTAGGTGGCTTTCGACAGTGTTCCCCCATTTTTTTCTGCATTTTCTCCCATGTTGAGTGATGAACCTCAGACACAAGTGGCCCTTCTAGACACAATATCCCATATCACAATGATGAAGAGAGGTGAGCAGACATTGCTGCTGGTTCAGAATAAACTTGCAATGACTTTCAACAAGCCTGTTCTTGGCTCCCTTGCTCTCTTCTCCTCTGATGCAGAAAACTGTCTGAGTGTCCTCCTCTGGCCTACAGCCCTCTCCATTCTCCCCTACAAGGAGGCTCCTCTGATTTCAGCAGCTTCTACAGCTTCAGGTAGGAGACCCTCCCTCTGCCTGTACCCACCCAGGCCTACACCAGCTTCATGAATCTCTGCCCAGGGCAGCCCTCCTGACTCCTGTAAGAGGAGAGGTTATTCAGGCAGTATCTTAGTAATTGAAGCACACAATAGTTTTTCAATATATGTCTTGAATAAATGGGAAACTCAGGATTGACATCTGTGAGAACCACCATACCTTGATGCTGCCTAGGTATGGTGCCTTGGCATTTAAGTGTGTTTTAGGTGCCAAATGTGTGTGCGTGTATGTGTGTGTGTGTGTACATGTATGTATATACATATATATGTATGTGTGTGTGTGTGTGTATATATATATATATATATATATACACACACACACACACACACACATACATATTTATTTCATTCCTTCATTCATTCACTTAGGAAACATACATTTGACAGGCACTGCTGTCTACCTTTTTCCACTTAAATGACATTTAGATTCTCAGTGATCATTTAATCTTCTCTAGGTCATCACTTAGCTTGGGGGCAATAATATGTTTATTTAGTTCTTACCCTTGATAAGTTTACCATCAGTTATACTGTTCCACACGCTTCATTTCTAACCTACTTCTTCATAAAACTTTCCCTAACTCCCCAGAAGAGGATAGGGCCTTTGAATTTTAGACCATCCTAACACTTTATGGCTCCTTTAAATCAATTTTTATATTTGCTTAATGTCTCCTCCTCCAGTTAACTAAAAACTCCATGAGAGCAGAAATCATTTCTGTCTTGTTCACTGTGCCATCCCTAGTACCTAACACAGGTTCCTCCCACAGTAAGCACTCAATGACTGGCCAGTCTGGATTTAGAAAGATCAATGGGGAAATTTGAGTTAAACTATATCATTATTATATATTATAGCTAATATTATAAAGTGATTTGTGTCAGGTACTCTTTCAAGTACTTTACACAAACAAATTCTCTTCATCTTCATATTAATTTCATAATGTAGTTACTGTTGTTCCTTCAAAACTAAAAAATTTACATGAATCCATGAATCCATGACCAAATACTATTGCTATTTAATAAATAAAGAAACAAAGAGAGATAATTAATTTGTAAATATCACAGTTAATAACTGGCAAAATTGTGGTTCCCAACCATGTTCTTAGTCCCTACATGCATTATCTATCTCACCAGCCATACTGGAGTTGGTCAGAAACCAAGACTCTCTGATTTTAAAAGCTTACCAGATTTTCCAAGTATTATCATATTGTACATTTGAGTAAAGAAAAGACAGCTGGATCCTTACCTCACAACATAAACAGAAAAATCAATTCAAGATGAATTATAGATATAGGCATAAAAGTAAAAACCAAAGTTATTAGAAGAAATAGGAAAATATCTCTGTGACCCTGAGGTGAACAACATTTCTTGAGGAGAAACAAAGCATAAACCATAAAAGAAAAACTTAATAACTTGAATTTAATTCAAATTAAAAGCTTCTGCTTATCAAAAACATTAGAAGAAAATGAACAAGCAAATGAAAGACTAAGAAAAAAATTCACAATATATATTTAATAAAGGACTTGCATCCAGAATATATAAATAACTCCCTCAACACAATAATAAAAAGTCAAACAGCCCAATTAAAAATCAAGCAAAAAAATCTGGGCAGACACTTTATAAAAGAAGATGTACAAATATCAATAGGCAGATGAAAATATGTTTAATGTCATTGGTCATCAGAACAACACAAATTAAAACTATAAGATACCGAAATCTGCCTACCATAAATTAAAAAGACCAACAAGATCAACTATTAGAGAGGATATGGAGCAACTGGAACTCTCACATATTGCTGTGTAAAATGATATAATTTGAAAAACCTGAAATTTCTTAAAAATTTAAACACACAATACCTATAGCACAGCAATTCCATATTTGAATTTTTATCCAAGAAAAATAAAAATATTTGTCCAAGAAATGCCTTGTTTATAGCAGCTTTATTCATAGTAGCCCAAAACTCGACATAAGCCAGGTGTCCCTTATCAGGATATTGGGTACATAAATTATGATATAATCATACAATTGAATATTAAATATTAATAAGCAATAAAAAGAATAATCTACAGACCAATATAACTACATGACTCAGTCTCAAGAAATATTATGCTGAGTGAAAGAAACCAACCAAACAAAAGAACATTCTGAATGACTCCATTTATATAAAATTCTAAAATAGGCAAAACCAACTTTAGCAATAAAAATCAGATTAGTGGTTGCTTCTGCTGTAGAAGAGATGGAGAATTAATAGGGAAGGGTCATAAGGGAATTTTACAGTAGTATAAACATTATATGACTTAATATACATTCATTAAAATTGATTGAATGGTATACTTAAGACCTAAGGATTTCACTGTATAATATATAAATTATACCACAATTTTTTAAAATGTGAAAAAAAACAGCTAGATTTAAATAACAAGGTACTGCTTTCACCCATATAACACTAGTTTAAGAAATGAGTGTGAGGAGATGAAAATATAAAAATAAAAAAAACTATTAATCTATAAGGAAAGAACATCAGTGTTATTCTGAATATAAAGGCAATTTTTATTTTTATTTTAACCTGGATGGTTATACTAACAATTTTTTAACATTTATGATAAAGTATGGTTAATTACTCCGCCTCCAGCTAAGAGCAAATATTTCACCCGGTGTCAGAGAAAAGAAATAAACTCAGACAGATCTTTCCTGCCTTTCTCAGGGTGATAGATACTCCCAAAGATCCTGAATGGGAGCCACTGATTTATTGCCAAGTTCACAAAAAATGAAGTCATGGAGGCAGCCTCAATCTTACACACAGCAGAAGTTTATAGGGTCTGACTTAAAAAGACTCACATCCCTCACCAGCCTGCCTTCAGGCCTTGTGTTCCCACCATGATGTGCATCTGTGCGGAAAGTCTCACTTGCTATCTATGTGGTGGAATGCATTTGTCACCCAGAACTTACAGTCATAAATATAGTTATCACTCAGCTATAAGTGGATATATCAATCTATTCTTTCCTTTGTTCTAGCTTCAGAACTCCAGTTTTGCTAAGCCAAATTCTATTTTTCCCAGCCATCCTTATAGTTTGGGGATTTTTGGGGAAGCTTTTTCTTTGTTAATAAAAAATAAATAGATGCTACTGGCAACACCCTTCCCTCTGCTTTCCATTTTGAATGTGGATGGGATATTTGGAGCTGTAGCAGCTGTACTGCAACCATGAAGCAACAGCCAAAAACCTCAAGATGGTGAAGCAGAGTCTAGAAGGAAGATAGGTTTTTTGATAGTATAATTGAGCCTCTGCATCAACTCGAGACTGCATACTTCTAGAGTTTTTGTTTTGTTGGCTGAGGATACTAGTTGGAAAAGCTCAAAAGCATATCATTATCCTAGGGAGGACCTAGACACATAAAAAATATTGCCCTAAAAGAATTTAGGAAAGTATGAAAAGGAAATAGATAGCTCCAAAGATTAACTTTGTCCCGAGCACCTCTACATATAACACCAGTTTCAAAGAATTAGATAAAATCAAAAAGGAAACCTAAAATGTCTTGCCTAAAATTTAAGAAAATATTATATTTGTTTTACAACTTGGTAACTGTTTTTTCACCTTTAGAGCATGTGTATATGTGTGTTTAAAGAGAGAGACACCAAGGTATTCAGTACTTTGTGTTTCTTTTCTAAATTTCTAAGCAAACTTTTCTACATTCTACTTTGCTATATTCCATCCAAGGAGCATCCATTAATCATTGTCCCATTCTTGGCAGTGACAATGTAGACAATGCATCATGTCAAAGATGTTCTTGTTCATAATTAATGATAATTTCCATAATGGGGAGTGACACATTGTATTATACCCAAGCTCAAGACTGGGACTCCCATCCACTTTGTTCTGACCTATGTGATGAGCATGTCAAAGTAAGCCTGATGTGGGATAGAAATGGAGGGGCCGGGCTACAGAAACAATTATTTCACACAGCAACTTGAGAAAGTTATGTTTCTAAAAATCATTCTGACTCCAGGAATGAATGGGATCAGCAAATAAGGGAAATTATGATATTTTAGAAAATAAAGGTTTTTACAATTACCTCTGAAATAATGAGTTAATTTATTTCACAGAGAAGTGCCAAAAGGGCAGCTTCAGAAGACAGAGTGGTCTACATCTGTTGTCCCCATTAATCTATCATGAGGTAAATTGTGGTACAGGAGGTATTTTTTAAGATTTGAGGAAAAACAGGAAGCCCTGCTCAGTCGATTCTTGAACTCTCCATTTGTCTACGCCAACTATTATATAAACCTAGCTTTCATTAGAATGTGTGGCACCATCTTTCCATTTTATTTTGCCCCTAGACTTTCTTAATTAAAATACCTTGAAGCAGCAGACATTGTTAAGCACCTATCCTAGGTCAAGTGCCCCTTCTCTCTTACTAACATAACCCCAATTTTGTGCAGAGCATCAATGTGCCTAGCTAAATATTCTCTTCCAGGATTCCTTATAGCTAAGGGTTGTCATTTGACACAATTCTGGATAACAAAAATAAGTATGTCTCTGATGAAAGTTCCGAAAATTTTTTTTTCTTAATTAAAAAAAAAGGTAAATGTTTCTGGCACCATTCTTCCCTCTCTCTTGTAGCCATAGACAATTACCTAAATGCTAAGGATAACATAACAGAGAACTACAAAAAGCCTGGGGCTTTGATGACACAGTTGAGTACTACCTCTATGAAGAAACCCACCCTTATTTGTTTAAGCCACTTCTACTTGGTTATTTTATTACCTGAAACCAAATCTATTTCTAAATGATATAGGTGGGTCTGAGAACCTATATTTTCAAAAACTTCACAGGTGATTAGATAGCTAATAAGAATTTTCAATTCAACATGTTCAAAACAGAATAATTGATTCCCACCTGCTATCATCTCCCCTACTATCTACTCCCCTAACCCAACTCTTGTCCCAGCCTTCCTCCTCCTCAGTAACAGGCACCACATCATTTACCCTGTGGCTCAAGGATTATCCCTGACTTCTCTCACTCAGTGTCCACTTCATCAACAAGAGTCATGAACCGTATATCTAAAACATGTCCTGAATCCACCTACTCTCTCTCCATTTCCACCCATTACTTAAGTCCAGGCTGTCACCACAGCTTCTTAACTAGTTCTTCCCCAACAACCAAATAGGTCTTTAATAATACCTGTCAAATCATACCATTCTCTGATTAAAACCCACTAAGAGTTTCCCGTTGCACTTGCACTATATCCTTACCATGACCAGGAAGGCCTAACATCACCTGCCCCTGGCTACCTCTCAGATCTCAGCTTACACAACTATCCCTTTACTCACTGAGCTTCAACCTCTCTGCTTCTTCTCCTATAACCTGCTCATTCATCTCCTCAGATTTGCTTTCCCTGACATCTCCATCTAAAGCAGTTCTCACTCACTCTCTAGGACATCATTCTGCTTTTTGCTTCCTAGCACTTATCACAATCTGATATTTTATTTTATTGCTTATTTATATGTTGATTTATTTTCTGATTCCTCCCATTAGAATGTCAACTTTCATAGCTCAAGAATTTTGTCTGTCTTATTCACTGATGAATTCCAGCACATAGAACAATGCCTAACAGCTAAGTTCTCACCTAGTGCATGAATAAATTTTTTGAATGTATGATTTTACATCTACATGGTAGAACCACTTAGGTAAAATATCAAGTTTATTTAACTTCTTCTTTTACTTTCTTCATCACAAGAAATACACTGCTCATTGAGTGAACAAGAAATGTTGATTTCACTCATGGCAAACATTCAAGATTTCATTGATCTCTAATAATGTGGTACTGACATTGCTGGTAGCTTGTTGCTCACTCTTTTCAAGAATAAAAAAGGATATTTACCCTTGGATTCTACAAAAAAAAATCTATTTTTCTCCACTGAATGCATTCTGAATTTTCCTCTTTGTTACCTAATAGGAAAGCATCTAGATCTAGTTAATTTCATTAAACATTCATAGGTCAAAATTTCTAAACTTGCAAAATAATGACTTCCCAGGATTCATTCTGAAGTCCATCACCCCATTTGCCAATAGCTATAAAAACAAAAATCTAACAGAGGGGTTTGAGGATAGAGTCATTTAGTTTGGAAAGATAAGTTATATCAATAATGTATATTATCACATGTGAGTCAGCAACCTGCTTTAGTTCAACTTTGTTACCAAATTACTCATCTTAATTACTACCTCCTTCTTTTTCTGATCTCACTTTCCCCTAATCATAGTAATGGCCACATAATAATATTAGACAATGTCCACAAAGCTTAACTCCAAAAATAATGGCTATTTTAAATCAGAGTTAATTAGTATGTCAAGAAGTTCAAGTAATTATGGGGCCATGTGACTTTTTTAAAGGCATTGAGGGAAAAAGTTACTTTACCAAATGCTATATTCATGATTCTATAAAGTATTTTTAATATTTTCCCTAATATTGTCACTGAAAACTGAATAATGCGATTCTTCAGTGATCATTTGTCATTGCTAACTACAGGTGAGTGGGCACTCCCTAATCCTACAATCACTGTGGAAAACAGATTTAACATTAATTTATGAATCTCAGTGTCATTTATCTTCCAGGTTTAATAGTGAATCATGGTTTATACTATTTATATTTCATCACACATAAGTAAGGGTATCAGGAGCAAAGGATCAGAGTAACATAATTCTCCTCTCCTATACTCTTGCCTGCTGCTTCTGGAGAACTTTTAGTGGTTTAAGGGGAGTTAGAAGGCATATTGTCCTTGGATGTCTGTGGAAAATGTTCTAGAACTTCAAAGAGAAGGGGCAAGTGTATTGAGGGATGTCTCTGAGAGCTGTATACTATGGAATAAGCATCGTAAATAAAAGAACTGTTATCTTGAGTATTATGGCCTGTAAACTTGTCCATCTGTGGGTCTTCTGAGGGTACCCATGACCTCTCCCTCAATCTTTCATAAAATAATCAGAATATGAGTGCAACTGAAAAGAGAAAAAATAGTTTACCTTTGTTTCACTTATTCCTGAAATACTTTCTTGACTGAGAAATAAGGCATATCCCCTTAAAATCGACTTTAGCCAAGGAAATGGTAAAAACAAGGGAAACTGGTCAACAAAAGTAAAGAGGATCTCTCAGTATATGGATAGATTCTCCAGTATATATTAAGCTTAGAGTCATTGGGTTAAGCTGTTAATAGAGAGAGTATGGGCACTCAGACCTGGGCCACACCTGGTGAGGGCAGTGCTGTGGGTGCTGACTGGGGAGCAGGGAGATGTCCATCAGTCTCCATGACCTACTGAGAAATCTCTGATGGAGACTGACCTTAAGTCAAGACATCAACCTATAATACTGCCTATTTTCAACTGTATTGAGTTTGCAACAGTATAAAATTAGAAACATTTTTAATCATATACTACTTATTGTGAACCTACTGAATCCAAGGTGCTATGGACTGCATAAAGATGCATGGGCTTCTTACTGTAGCATCAATATGCTACACTGAGCATAGTTGATTAACTGGCCATCTTCCACACCAGACTGCAAATTTGAGGACTGGGATCATGTTTATCCTGACCCCATCACTTTAGTGCCTAGCACATAGTATGTGATCAAAAAATGTATTTGAATAACTAGAGGCTCATAAAATAGTTTCAGAAATAAGATATAAAAACTTGAAAAGTTAAATAATGAAAGAATAGGTGTCACAAGATAGCACATGACGAATTGCTGAATAAAAAGTAATACAAGTCCTATAGAGCAGCAGTCCCCAACCTTTTTGGCACCAGGGACCAGTGATCCTATGAGAACCTAATGCTTGATAATATGAGGTGGAGCTGAGGTAGTGATACTAGCACTGGTGAGTGGCTGCAAATACAGATGAAGCTTTGCTAGCTTGCTTGCCTTTCATCTTCTGCTGTGCAGCCCAGTTCCTAACAGGCCATGGACCAGTACTAGTTGATAGTCCCAGGGCTGGGGACCCCTGGGAGCACTGCAGGGACTCCCTTAAGTTGTTAGAGGAACCCTGACACTGGGTATGTTCCATGCTTTTCCAGCACAGAGACAGACACACTCATCTAATGAGGAGAGAATAGTAGGAGAAAAGAGAAACCAGTTGGGGAGAGTGGGGAAAGGGAAGAAGGTGTCCTATGACTAGGGTCTCAATTGCCGCCATGTTTCTATATGCTCATATTTTTTGTATTTTATGTATCTATTACATCAGTGTAGCTAATAAGATCCTGGGCTAAAACATTTTGAGAAGTGCTGAAGGACTGATATTCATTTCTCATTAATCAATTTAATTAATAATTAAGATCCAAGTGTTTACCTTCATGCTTTCATTTAATCTGCAGGACAATCTATGGGTGTTGTATCCCAATTTTATGGATGAGATTACCAAGCCTCAGAGAGGTTATGTGAAGTAGACCAACCACAATCCAGAACAGCTGACTTCCAAAGGATAGTCTCCCTGTTAAATAAAACAAATTAATTGAACAGCTCTTAGATGGTAAACTAAAATAAAGCTGTTTCTTCAAGACATGAGGAAACCTTTATAATGTGGAGGGACTATGGACTACTGGGAAGAATGAAAAACAACACTATCCTGAAAATACCAAAAACTGATATAGCAATAATTCTACACATATGTTTTCCATGTAGTTCAGAGTTTCAGAGGGTAAGCAGCAACAAGAATGAGGGAAAGATGGGATCTACTCCATGATGTGATTTCAGTCTTACCAATAAGACCTCAGCTAAAATTATCTCCTCTACCATCTTCGTCTGACAATCCTCATTTAGAGATTTATTACGTGGTCTAAGAAACGATATATTACTACCATCAATTGCTATCAATTTCCTTCAACTCAACTTCAAAAATATATATCAGTTACTTATTGAGAAGGAAGGCAGGGTGCTAGCTCTGGGGTGCAAAACTGAATAAAGTCAGATCCCTGGTATCAAGTAGCAGGTGAGAAACAACTCATTATATCCGAGCTTACTCTTAGTGGGGTCATCACTGTGTTGTAGAAATGCATGGAAGGGACTGATCAATTTTGTTTCTACATTCTCATTTCCTGTTGCATCCCTCCACAAATACCTGACTCCTCACCAATGCCATGAAGAGACCCCTCTATTTCTACTGTTCTCCCTCAGGTAGGCATATGGTCCCCCAAATATGTTCATGCCTTAGAACCTGTAAAATTGTTATATTATATAGCAAAAGTGACTCCGCACATGTAATTAAGTTGACAGACCTTAAAATAGGGAGACCATCTTGAATTAACTTGATATACCTGCTCTAATCACATAAGCTCTTTAAAACAGAATTTTCTTTGGTTGAGTCAGAGATGCAATAAAAGAAGACAGAGATTTGAGATGTAAAAGACAGAATTGTTCTACTTCTTCAGTCATATTCATTATTTATGTCTTTCTCCAATGCCATACTATCTGTAAAGCTTTCCAACCTCCATGGAAAAGAAAGCTCTCCTTCCTCTGGATTCCTGTCACAGCTTGTCCAAAATTTTATGAGGTTCTTTTGTACTATTATAAGCTATTTTTATGACTGCTCCACTAGGTTATATATTGTTTCTTGTTCAGTTTTTTACTCCCCACATACCCAGTTACATTGGCATAGACAACACAAAGAATCCAAAAGACATCCAGTGCACACATATTAGTATCTCTGGGTGTATGGCTCTAGCAGGTATTCACATATCTTTGGTTGGCACTCAGGGTAGTGGGATGTCAATTCAAGACAATTCATGGTGAGAAGGGTAGTGTTATATAAATAAAACAGCTCATTAGTGATCAGTTGACACCATTTTATTAACCTGTATTGACTGCTTTTAAAATGCAAATTGAATACTTTAGTAAAAACTAAATTGAAATATTTCATTGGAATTAGCCGTGATAAAAGAATGTCACAGATAGATGCTAGAATCATCACCTGCACAGCTATAAATTATTAGTGCATCAAAAGCCAACTTGATTATTGTCCCTCAGTTAAACAAAGACAATTTAGTGTCTCAGCAAAACCATTAATTCATTGAGAGACAGTAAGCAACTCTATAAATAAGAGCTAAAGAGCAAAATGTGATACTCATTCTTTAGAATAAACTATACTTTAATATATCAATTGTGCTCTCTTAGAATTATCACTCGATGTATTTGAATAGCTAATTAGCAGAGTGGTCAAAAATCACCTGAGATATAGAAATACAATAAATTCTCTTTTAGAATATATGATAATGCTATATAATTCTAGTGATCTTATGGGGAAGGGGTGGCTACAGGTATCAGACATCACACATTTTGGCTAAACTCACTTTGTCCTAACATTCATCATATAGTATAATTATTAAACAACAAAGCCAATCTAACCTCCAAGCAAATTGAGAAATTTCATGTGATTCCATAGTCTTTGATTCCAAGAAAAAATCAAAGCTCCCAGTGAAGATATAAACATAAAATATGTACATGTATGTGCATTATTATTATTGATATAATTACTTCAAGTGATGTACTCTCTCTAGGGAAAAAAAAAATCTGTAGGGAAGTCCTGACTTATCACTGCATGGTGATCTCCATACTTGAGTAGAGTAAAATATTTATGTTTGTTAAAAAGAAAGTGTTAATTGGCCAATCTGGTTAAACTTCCTGGAGAGAGAACTGGATAAACTGAAGGTTGAGAAGAATAAACAGATCAGAAAAGGTAAACCAAACTGTAAATCAAAACCTAAATAATTGTTACAGAGAAAGTAATCTATGGAGCAGAAAAGGCCATATACTACATATATACTAACACTGACATAATGAAGATGTTGGGGAAATCATCTAATCCATAGTTGGTCAAAAATGTAACCGCAAACAGGGTCCAGTAATTATACTGCAGGTTCTATGGAATGGAATTGCATTAGGCTATACTCTCTACTGTTTAACTCCTTCATTCAACCACCCAGAAATATTTGAGTCTCTAGTGTAGCAACTCACTGAGCCAGGTAGAGTGAAGATGAAAAAATGAATCAGAAGTAAATCCTGACCTCAAGGGGTCTGAACATAAAATATAACAAGTGTAAAGAGAGCAGTAGTTTTAAGACTTTTAACAAAAGTAATCTCAAATAGGCTCCCAGTCAAGATAGAAGAGTAGGTAAATGCTATGTTTGCCTCCTCACATGACCAATTCAAAATTAAAACTACAGAATAAACATTATTGAGAATCGCCTCAAGTCTAGCTAAACAGAAGTCCTATAACTAAGAAAATAGAGAAGAAGCCACTTTGAGATTAGCAAAAGGGGCAAAGACACAAAATAGCTGGTATCACACCCATATGTGACAGTTAAAAATCAGGAGGGATATCTCAACTGCAGAGGTTCCCCCTGATGAGTGAGGAGTCCCAACCCTACACCAGGCTCCCCAGCCCAACGTTCCAATGCCAGGGAGAGAAGTCCCCATAACTTCTGGCTATGAAAACCAGTGGAAATTATGGCTGAGTGAGACAGAGAACTGCTGGAGTCCTAGGCAATCCTCTAAGAAGAGCCTTCACATGGACTTATTTGTTGACAAACTCACTCCCTCTGAGTTCTAGCACTGAGGCATCAGCTCAAAAGGCACTAATGACATAAAAGGAGGAACTAAAGTATCTGGTTTCAAGGCAAAGGATGGAGGGGCAGTTTTTTCTCTAGACAGAAGTTCTAGCAGATGCCATTTTTCCTTTGTTGAGCCCTCCCACCTGCCCACACCCGTGGGCACAAAGTCAGTCTCCATCAACCAGGCTGGTGATTCCCTGAGACCCTACCCCTTCCAAACTACAACCCACCCAAGCCACTTCCATACAAATCAGCCTGTCTCAGCATGGGATGCAGACTTTCCTAAAACCTCTCAAAGGTTCACAAACAGTCTATTGCCATACTACCCTGAACAAGTCCTATCCTGTCTGATCTCAGAAGCTAAGCAGGGTCGGGCCTGGTTAGTATACTTAGATGGGAGACCACCTAGGAAAACCAAGTGCTTTAGGCATAAAAACTAAAAATAAAATAATAATAAGGGATTATAAGCTGACCAGGTCCTTGCAATCTGTGAAGTCAATCAAGGGTTGCCTTGCCCAAAAAAAAAAAAAAAAAAAAAAAAAAAAACGGTTCACAAACACCAAACAAGCAGCATCTGTCCTAGGCATGACCCATAACACTCGCTAAGCAGCCCCAAGCCTGGCACTAGCAACAGCTGGCCTCAGTTCACAGCTAAGCCTCTCCCAGGCACCTCTAAACCCAGCACAACTGGAACCATCTGCAGATCACTTTATAGTGCGTACTACATGGCCACGAGCTGGGCACAGGCAGCAGCTGACATTGGCCTGAAACAGAACCCTTCCCAAGAGGCTCCAGAAGCAACACACCCAGTGGCCAGCTTCAAATCATAACAGAGCACCAAAATATAACAGGAGTAAAGAGAGCCACCTCCACAAATGACACAAGTAAAAGGTAACTCATCAGGCACCAGAGCCCTGCTAAAATAAATTCTGCTCCATAGAGCCAATAGCTTCTCCATTGCCAATAGCATCTCTACTGCAGTCACAGTCATTCCTCACAATCTATTAGCCTGAGAATTAATCTCTCTGATTAATGTGCCAAAAGCAATCAAGGCTCAACTACAACAGGAGGGCAAAAATAACTCACACAAGGGACACACCAGCTCAGGTGAACAGGGAGACTGTACCACTGAGACCCATGGGACATCTACTACATAAGGCCATTATACAAAGACTGGGAGACATAGCTCTACATAATGCATAGAAATAAATGCAAGGAGGCAGACAAAATGAGGACACAAAAAAACATGTCCAAAATGAAAGATCAAAACAAATCTCCTGGGGACAAACTAAATAAAATGGAGACAAGCAATCCACCAGATGCAGAGTTCAAAACACTGGTTATAAGGGTGCTCAATGATTTCAGTGAGAACTTCAACAAAGAAATAGGAACATAAAAATAAAGATAGAAAACATGAAAAAGAACCATTCAGAAATTAAAAAATACAATAACTGAAATGAAGAATATACTATAGGGAATCAATAGTAGATTAGATAAAGTAGAGGACCGAATTGGCAGTTTGGAAAAAAAGGTAGCAGAAACACTCTCCCAGAACAGCAACATTAAAAAAAGATCCAAAAACATGAGGATAGTTTAAGAGGCCTTTAGGACAACATTGAACACACCAACATTCACATTATAGGGGTAGAAGAAGAGAAAAGTAAGAAATTGAAAACTTAGTTTAGAAAATAATAATGGAAAACTTCCCTAATCTGGTGAAGGAAATAGACATATAAACCCATGAAGCACAGTGAGTCTCAAACATGATGTACCCAAAGAGTCCCACACCAAGATACATCATAAACAAAATGCCAAAGTTTAAAGACAAAGAAATAAGCTTAAAAGCAGTAAGAGAAGAGCAGTTAGTTACCTACAAGGGAGTTCTCTAAGACTGTCAGCTGATTTCTCAACAGAAACTTTGCAAACCAGAAAGGATTGGCAGGAAATATTCAAAGTGGTGAGAAGTAAGAACGTACAACCAAAATGACTCTACCCAGCAAAGCTATCATTTAGAACTGATGCATGAATAAAGAGCTTCCAAGACCAGAAAAAGCTAAAGAAATTCATCATCACCAAACCAGCATTACAAGAGATGTTAAAGGGATTTCCATAAGAAGGGGAAAAAAAGATGAAAACTATGAATAACACGAAGGAAAAAAAATGGCATAGATGACAGAAGCTCTGTTCATCCCTCTGGCGACCAAATCAAAGTTAAAACAGAAACAGGAAGCAGAAGCAAGAAAAAATCATCTGGGATCTAATTGAACAAGTCATACAACTAGGGAGAAATCACTCTGCAAAGGCAGAAGGTAGGACGGGGTGAGGTTTCAGGGTAGATGGGTCTCCAGTGGCAGAGTGAGACAGAGGCTGTGGCAGCTACAGACGCCTTTTAAAGGGGCTGCATCCAGAGCGAATTTTTGTGGTAATGAACTTGCTCACTCTGAGCACCAATGCCTGATTTGGCTGTGTGCAGGGGCACCAGGGCTTACAGGGAGACATTGTCAGAGTGAGGGCCGAGGCGAAACTCGTTCTGTACTGGTGGTATTCCTTGATCCTTGTTGAGCACTCCTCCCTCCCTGTGCACAGACATAGTGCCTCTGTAGCCAAGACTTCATCAAACTGGATAACAGAGGTCACTCCACCCAGAGGATTCCCTGAAACCCCACCTCCCCAACTCACAGCCCCACCTCCCCACCTCCCCAACTCATGGCCACATCCTGGTATAGCCTCAGTGAATCTGGTGCTCCTGGCTGAGCAGTGCCTAGACTCACACTGGAGGCAGCTGGCCTTAATTTCTAGTGTGGCCTTTTGAGGTAACTATAAGCTCAGCATCTGTGGTTTGCCTGCTGAATCTTAACGGGTAGCCCCAAGGGGCAGAGGCTTGGGCTAAATTTGGCCTACAGCTGAATTCTTCTCAGGACTGTGTCACTGGACACCTACTTCACAAATCCACACTAATAAGATGGGAAGACTTAGGAGCTTTGCTTAATACATAGAAACAGACATAGAAAGGCAGCCAAAATGAAAAGACAAAGAAGCAGAAACCATATGAGATCCGGATATAATGGAGTCAAGTAATCTAACAGATGCAGAGTTCAAAACGCTGGTTATAAAGATGCTCAATGAACTTTTGGGGAGTGTAGATAAATTCAGTGAGAACTTCAACAAAGATTAAAAAAACATAAAAATGGAAAAGGAAATTATAAAAGGGAAGCAGTCTGAAATGAAGAACATATTATCTGAGATGAGAAGTATATTAAATGGAATAAACAAAGAAATTACAAAGTGAATAAAGAAGAATATTAAATGCCCTATCTAGAAGACTGGAAAGCCAAGGACACACAATCAGAATGGCAAGAAAAAGACCAAGACTATAAAAATAATTTAAGGAGGATATAGAACACTATTAAGAGTCAAAATATCCATCTGATCAGTGTACCTGAAGGAAATAAGATGTTGAACAGCTGTTTGAAGAAATAATTATGTAAAATTTTTCTAATCTAGTGAAAGAAATGAACATACACCAAAGAAGTTCAGAGAATCCCAAAAACCAGGAACCCAAAGAAGCCCACACCAAGACACGTCATTAAAATGCCAACGGTTAAATACAACAGAAGAATATTAAAAATCAGTAAGAGAAAGACAGATAATTACCTACAAAGGAACACCTATAAGACTGGCGGCTGATTTATCAAAAGAAACTATGCAGTACAGAAGGGCTTGGCACAAAATATTTGATGTGATGAAGACCCAGGATCTACAAACAAGAATACTTTATCCAGCAAAGCTATCATCTAAAGTTGAAGGATAAAGAGCTTCTCGGACAAAAAAATAATAATAATAATAATAAGCTAAAGGAATTTATCACCACCAAGCCAATATTACAGGAAATGTTAGAGGAACTTCTTTAAGAAGAAAAAACATGTATCAAAAACAGGAATAAAGAATGGCAGCAACTACATTCCTATAAACAAGTACCTCAAATGGAAAAGAATTAAGTGCTCCAACCAAAAGATAGAATGGCTGAATGGATAAGAAAACAAGACCCCTACACATGCTGCCTACAAGAGACTCACTTCAGATTAAAAGATACACACAGACTAAAAGAAAGGGAATGGAAAAAGATATTGCTTTGATGGATGCTAGAAGGTATTTAAGTCAGACAGAGAAAGATAAACACTATATGATTTCACTTATATGTGGAATCTAAAGAATAAAAAGAACAAATTAATCAAAAAACAAACTCACAAATAAAGTAGACAATTTGGTAACAGACAGAGGGAAGGAAATTTGGGGGGCTAGGAGAATGGGGTGAAGGGTTAAAGAAGTACAAATTAGTAGCTGATGGATGGTCATGGGGATGAGGGGCATGACATAGGGAATGCAGTTAGGATTAATATTGGCTAGGTGGAGGATCAGAAGAGGGAAGAAGCAATTGGTGAGGGATTGTTTTATGAACTCTATAGATATCTAAACAAAGTACTATATATTTGAAACTAACTAAAGAAAAAATTTTAAATATATATGAATAATAAAGTGTCTATAACTACATATCTATCAATAATTACTCTCAATGTGAATAGATTAAATGCTCCACTCAAAAGACATAGGATGGCTGAATGAATTAGAGAACAAGACTCTTACATATGCTGTCTATAAGAGACTCATTTCAGATTGAAAGACATACACAGACTGAAAATAAAGGGATGGAAAAGATGGAAAATTTTTTAAAAGCTGGAGTAGCAATACTTACTTAGATGAAATAGACTTTAAAACAAAGGCTATTAAAACAAGAGACAAAGAAGGACCCATAATTCCACTTCTAGGTTTTATCTGAAGAAACTCAAAACACTAATTTGAAAAGACATATGCATCTATATATTGATTGCAACATTATTTACTATAGCCAAGATATGGAAGCAACCTAAGTGTCCAACAGATGAATGGATAAAGAAGTGGTACATATATACAATAAAACATTATTCAGCCATTAGAAAAGAATGAAATCTTGCCATCTGCAGCAACATAGTTGGACCTAGAGGGTATTATGCTGAGTGAAATAATTCAGACAGAAAGACAAAAACTATATGATTTCACTTATAGGTGAAACCTAAATAAATAAATAAATAAATAAATAAATAAATAAATAAATAACAAAACAGAAACAAACCCATAGATACAAAGATTTTGATGGTTGCCAGATGGAAGGAGGGTTGAGAGAATGAGTGAAGGAGGAGAAGTGATTAAGAGTTACAAATTGGTAGTACAAAATAGTCATGGAAATGTAAAGTACAGCATAGGGAATACAGTCAAAAATATTGTAATAACTATGTGTGGTGTCAGATGGGTACTAGACTTATTGGGATGATCACTTTGTAAGTTATATACATGTCTAATCACTATGTTGTATACCTAAAACTAATACAATATTATATATCAACATAATTGAAAAAATAAATAGTTTTAAAAAATTAGTATCACATAGAATTTCACTAGATTTAAAAAAAATTTAGCTTTTTAAAATAATTTTTTAATGTAGTTCATGTGGTTGGAGTAGAAGACCAAAGTCATGGATTCCAGTTGATATAGCATTTCCTGCCCTGGCACTGTAGGATCCTGAATCATGTCCAGGAACTCCTTAAGGTCTATACATCATCATTTGAAAATAAACACTCTTATACAACCAATCAAGGTAGAAAGTGACATGTGCCATAAAGAAACAAAGAAAATTTTATGAAAAGTCAGTAAAAGTTGAGAATATATTCATCTGGAATGCTTAAAATAGCACTATCCAATAGAACTTTCTGAAATGATGAAAATGTTCTATATCTGTGCTGTCCAATAGAGTAACCACTAGTCAGATATAGCCATCAAGCTCTTAAAAGGGGCCAGTATGACTAAGATAAATGATTAATTTTATTTAATTTTAATTTAATAGTCATATATGCTTAGTGGCTACCATACTGACAACATAGGCTTAAAGAAAGTCTTCATAGAGAAAGTAGCAGGGGCTTAGGCAATGGGTAGAGTTCAGATATTTGGAGGTGGGCCAGGAAAGAGCACTCCAAGCGGAGGGAACTAAATAAGAAAGAGGAACATCTTCTCCTAAAAATAAATATTAGTTTTCAAAAGAATTCATGTAATATTAATTAGAGATTTTATCTTTGGGTCTTTACTTCTATCCAATGATATGGGATTGATATGAATTTGTCTAACACAAAAAGGATATTATTTTTAAGATAACTACTCAGTCATAGTTTTACCAATTTGCCTCAGAGAAAAAAACAAAGAGCAGGAACCAATAGCCATCAGCCCAGGAATGAGAGCCTTTATGCCTGAAGTAGGAAATAATAGGGACATTTGCCTTCTGATCTACAACTACTCCATAAGTCTATGGGTTCACAACTTTTTACTACCATATACATGCAGGATGACCTGGAACAAATATATAAACTTGCCATATTTTGAATCATGTTCATACATGAACATGGAATCAACCATGTTTTTCAGTCAAATCATTTTTACCCATAATAACCAATATCCCATATGAATGGCAGCCAATCTGATTCAGCTGATATTTGTGGATTGACTACTTTTGTTCAATATATAAAAATATATAAAATTAAGATTATTCTTAGTTTGAGAATCCCTTGACAATCAAGATGAACAAACCATAAATGATGTGGATTACCAAAAAGTTATGGGAGAAAACCACAAAAAAATTTGACAAATTGTTCTTTTGTCTTGCGATTGTTCCTACCCTGAAAAGTCCTTAACCAACATAAGCCTGACTCTCAGGCTGAGCAAGCTCAATTCTCAAGGAAGAAAGGAAAAAAGAAAGTAATTTGAATCAACAAAATTCCATTTTACCAAATTGTCAAGTTCTCAATGATAATAGAAATAACCATTTATTTAGCGCTTACTCCACAGCACTCTGGGAATTAAACTTTTTAAGTCATTTTATTTCATTTTCAGAACTCTATGAGGCATGGACTATCATTATTCCCATTTAACAAGCGAAGGAACTGAAGCTTCAGGAGGAGAAGCGGGAATCCTGGAATGTCTGACTCTAAACTGTCTTCTTTCTACTATGCAATTTGGTGTTCCAGCCACCTCATTATTTTTTGTTTGATTGTGAAACCACTTCCAGCCTCTGCTTTCAGTAGAGGAAGCAAAATATAGCATTTATTGAGTATTTATACTATATATCTTTTGCTGTTTTACATTATTCACTTATTCATTCATTCTATAAACATCTATTGAGTACATACTCTGTCATAGAACTATTCAGTGATTATCAAGGCAAACTCCTAACTCCTTGGAATATATTCTAGAAGACAGAGACAAAAATAAACCATCAAACAAGCATACAAAGAAGTAACTTAAGAGAGTGTTAAGTGCTATAGAAAAAAAAGTGTTAAAAATAGTAAAAAAAGTAAATATTTTTAAAATATTTAAATATAATAAAATTTTAAGTAAAAAATGTAAAAAAGTAGGGGACAATAATGTAAAGGAGTGACTGGGACAGGAATCAACATTAGAGAGGAAGTTCAAAGGCATCCTTGAGGTCATATGTTGATCTTTGCCTTTAGATTTTAAAATCCAAAAGAAGAGGGAAAATAGTCCAATCAGAGGGAACAACTGATTCCCTCAAAAGCCCTGAGCTGACCAGTGGGAAACAAGAAGAAAAAGAGTATGAGATACATTCAGACTGGGAAGCAGGAGCTATGCAGGTAGTTTGTTTGAATTCTAGTCTATTGAATTCAAGAAGCCATTGGAAGATTTTAATCACTAGAGTCACATGATATGACTCACATTTTTGAAAGGTCACTTTGGCTGTAATGTGCGGAAGATTGTATGGGTCATGTGTAAAAAAGCAGAGGCTGCTACGGTTGCCCTGTTAGAGACTATGTTATTTGAAAGTGTAAATAGAGACTAGTGGACAGATTCATAAAGTATTTTTAAGTAAGATCTAAGAGATTGTAAAGGTAGTAGAAGGTTTCTGGGGAGAATGAGAAAAAAAGGAATGTAAGATGGCATCTAGGTCATTGACCCAAACAACTAATGAGCAGATGGATTATCCTTTGTTGAAATAAAAGAGGGGGAAGAGAAAACTTACAAGTTTGATAAGAAGGAGACAGAAAGAAGAGTTTGAGAGAAAAGAAAAATTGCTACATTTTGGCTTGAGCAACTAGCTCATTATTTTATTGAATCTTCAGAGCAACCCTATAAAGTTATTTCTATTTTTTATATGAGAAAATTGAAATTCAGGCAAGTTAAGTAATATGCCCAAGGAAATTCAGCAAAAAAGTGCCAGGGATGGGATTTGAACCAAGGTATCTGATTCTAGAGTCCACACATGCAATTACTACATATTACCATCTCCCAGTACAGAAACTCTGAGATTTTGGTACTGGTTTTATCTCAATGAGCTTCTCTTTCTGTATTTATAAAACTAGGCAAATAATACTCATTGCATAAGAGTTGTGGGAATCAAGGTGATTTAATGGGGAGTTCTCCCTGAACTATATAGCTGTTCATAAGAATAAAAAATTAAATTCCCCAACCATTGAATCCTAGCATGTATTCTTGATTCTGTTAACTGAGTACTGTGAATGTGATGATGACCACACACTAGCCAGGTAGATTTCTGCTTCCTTATTTAGTTTCCAGTCAAAGAGCTTTCCAGGTGCCACTCCAGGGAGTCCTGATGGGGACTCAGAGAATCTACCCCAAGTGTGAGACAGTGCCCTACTCTCAAATTTCACTAGAGAACTTTGGAATTCTCCCTGCCTCCAGGCTGCCTTTTCTGAAATACTTTCAAGAAATGATGTGGCATGCTGAGCCTAGAGTTGAAATTTCTACACAAATGGATGCTGTCATGTACACAGTTCAACAACTTGTGTCCTCTACAGGAAGCTTTTTTATGACACTTTACAAACTGTGGAAGATGCTCTAAGCCTTCAGCTGAGAGAGTCCTTGACAACTGCCCAACCATTGTCTTTTTGAGCTAGAAAGTGAGAGAAAGGGGAGAGGAAAGGGAAAGAAAAAGAGAGGGCCACCATCTGTGAGGTCCTACTGTGTCCTAGGCCCTATAGAGGATATTTTTTATTCAAGTTATCTCCATTAATTCCTATAACAATCTTGGGTGGCAACAATTGATATTCTTATTTAACAGAGATCCTAAAGCTCAGAGTACTCATTTAACTTGCCAAAGTTCACACAGTAGATAAGAAGCAGAATCAAAATGTTGCCCTACATATATCTGACTCTAAAATGCAATGTTTTTCCCACGTTAGGCCCTGGTGCCAAAGTATAGAATCATAAGAAAAAGAAGGCAGACAGAAGGACAAAAGTGTCTTCTTATAGCGTGCTCAGATTCCTACTGAAAATATGAAATCACAAATCCAGTGACTGAAAATTAACTTGATTTTTCAGATTAGGCATATCACAACAAAAATCTCGATTTGGTTACTATTATACATGTAAGATGTAAGTTATCAAACTATAATAAAAAAAATCAGCCATATTTAACCAGCCAGATTTTTATTTCCCAAGGCCATGATAAGGAAAATGATTGAAATTTAGTTTTCATAATTATAAAGAAACCATGTTAGCAAAAAGACAAGGAAGGTAGTTTATTCCATCACTAAGAGAATCAATTCTCCTATCCAAATGAGAATGCCAGGTGAGAAATGAGTAGTTACATGGCTACCTTCCACCAGGATGATTTGATTTATGTAAGTAAATTCTCCACCTTTCCAGTTTCTTAATCCTGAGTGGTACCGTTAAGCTGATGCATATCAGAGCCGACTCACTTCTTCATTCTAAGTTGATAATTTAAATGCTTACATTAAAGTTTCTGTGTTAACTTTCAGAGTTTTAAAAATGAAGTAAGTTTCTGCTCTCCGTCATACTCAAGAACAATGGGAATTAATGTGATATTGTCTTTAATGAAACATAGTGGAGACGCGTGATTCATGTTGGTTCCCAATCCTTTCCTTCTCTTTAAAACACCATAAAATGAAAAATACAACAGCTGTTTCATATTAAAGAGAAATGCAAATGTGCATTAATGCAGCTCAAGAAGTATTTTATATGTTCAGAGAATTTATTATTTATATGAATGGAATCAATCTACATTTTTTTTCCATTTAACAAAATGGCACTTATTTAATGGCTTTGCCAGCTATTTAACCCAAATGCACAAAAAAGGAATGGTCTAGGATCTAAGTCAAAGGTATATTTTTTTTCTCTAAAAATTTAGAATAAACAAAAAAATGTCTGATGCTTTTTTCCCACCAAAGATATAAAAGCACTGCACATTCTTTATGTTTTGGTTGATAGATTAACTAGTTTCAGTTGCATATTAAATAATCTCATCAGAAGAGTCATTTGTTTAAAGTTGAGCTCTGTCATAGGGCAAACTGTGTGTTCAAATCCAGGTACTTCTGTGTTGGTAAATTGTGTTTGGCAAGGCCAGCTGGTGAGCAGTAATACTTCCTTATTATTATACTCTTTCTATTACCTACTTTGAATGCAGATGTAAATTATTTAAAACAGGAGAGATTTCCCCTGCTGATTAATGGCAGGTTGACTAACCAGATCCCATCAGTGCCTAAGGCTTTGTGCCGTGCACAATTCTCCAACCAGTATAATAGCCCACTTCCATAATTTTGCTGGATAATTTTAATCAGTCATTGTGTGTGCCACAGAAACCCAACAGCTGTGCACTTGGATGACCTTATCATTAGCAGCAAATTGGTTGTTGAGCAGAGGATTTTTCATCAGGAAAGACTACATGGTTTCATAAACTTGGGAATGGCCAGGTTCTGTTTATTTTTTTCTGACTATAATTTACAACTTAGGAAATGAGCACATTTAAAGTGAAATTCACACTTTAATAAAGAGGGATATATCTGAAGTTTCTTTTAACACATCCCTTCATTCTCTTCCAGGGAATAAGAGAATTGTCAGCATTTAGAAATTTTCCCAGTGAATGAAAGAGAAATTTTCCATGACTTTTGCTTTTGGCATTGAAAGCATCAAAAGTGGCCTTCTGGTGGTCATGGAATCAATAGTTCTCTGGTATCTTGGGGAAGTAACTCAAATAATTGCCCCCAAAAGGAGATCTTTAGATCCCTGTGGTTGAAGATGCACATTTTAGGTGTTAAGAAAAAGTCAAATAACATGCTGAAGACACAATGATCATTCATGACAGTATATTTCGAATAGGTCAATGAATGTTAATTTTAAAAACCTGGTGCAACCCAGATGGTAATTTTTTATCAGGCATCCCAGAACTCCATATATTGAAACAGAGTTGCTATTGTTTTAGCCTCTCAGATTTTTTTTTTTGAAGTATACAGTGTGATGTTTTAATATATATACATTGTGAAATGATCACCACAATCAAGTTCATTAAAACATCCATCATCTCATATGATTATTTTTTTAATGGTGAAAACAGTTAAGATATACTCTCTAAGCAAATTTTAAGTATACAATACAGTATTATTAGCTGTAGTCACCATACTGTACATTAGATCCTCAGAACTTACTGTCATATAACTGAAAGTCTGTGTGCTTTGATCAGCATCTCCCCACTTCTCCCAGCCCCTAGCAACCACTATTCTACTCTCTATATGAGTCTGACTTTTTTTATTAGGTTCCACAAATAAGTGATACTGTACGGTATTTGTCTTTGGCTTACTTCACTTAATGTCTTCCAGGTTCATTCGTGTTGTTGCAATGGTAGGACTTCCTTCTTTTTTTATTGCTAAAAATATTCCATTGAATATACTATTTTCTTTATTCACTCATCTGTCAACAAATACTTCAGTTGTTTCCATATCTTGGGTATTGTGAATAATGCTGCAATGAGATGGGAATGTAGAAATCTTTTCATAATAGCCATGCTGACAGGTGTGAGGTGATATCTCACTGTGGTTTTGATTTGCATTTTCCTAATGATTAGTGATGTTGAGCCCATTTTCATATAACTATTTGCCATTTGTATATCTTCTTTGAAAAAAATGTCTATTCAGACTTTTAAATTTTTCTATACTACCTTTAATTTAATATGTAACCAAGCTCTAATTTAAAAAAAAAATACTTCTAGTGGGAGAAGTCTCTGCTCTTTCTTCTATAAGGGTAACTCTACAGGAGGCAGTAGTTTTGTCAAAAATTAATACCATAACTCTTTGATAATTACCAAAAGATCATTCTCCTTGTTGTTAGCATCCATGTTATATGTAGATCAATTCCTTTGTGATCCCACAGTAGTGCTGCCAAATGGGATGATATCTTTGTAGATATTAAAGATGATCTGTAGATGTGCAGCTAATGATAGAGAGAGTGCTATAGAATGCAAAAAAATTCTTCCCCGTCCTGCATGGCCCATGGAGGTGATTTCCATGTTTGTTACATCTACCTCAGTTCTCTGTGATGCTTATGTCCTACCTCTTGTGGGTATCCCTGCATAAAACTGTAAAGAATGTAAAATAATACTTCAGCCTTTCCCTAACATCTGTTTGGCTCTCTTTTTCTTCAGCTCCCATCTTACCTCCAACATTACTGCACTCTTAATGACTAGGACTAGCTGGATAGTGCTGGATAGAGAAGACCACTGAAGGAAAGTATAATGGATACTGTGGTGCTTTATTCAGGACTGTTCTCCAGGACAATATCCCAACTCTCATCTGCTGGGAATGTCAGCTAATAAAGGCTCCCAACAGCATCCCTCAGTCTCAGGGAAATACCTCATTGAAGTTTATGCCCACTCTTAGGGAGCAGCCTGCAGTCATGATTGGCTAATGTTGGGATACAAAGATCTTGCATCTTAGCCTCAACTGGAAAAATTCTGAATGGCTATCCCAGCTCTAAGCCCCTATAGGGCTGAGTCCTCATGTGCAATCCCACTGCACCTCAGCTTCTTTCTCTGCCTTTTTTGCCTCTTTACAAGTGTATCTCCTGAGGGCACCCCTAAAATCCAAAATAAAATAAAATAAGGTTTAAGACAAGTAGAATCAACTGTTTAAAGACAAATTCCAAGAATAAAGGGAATACAGTTTTTAACAGCAGAATCTGTCATATATGCTTTAATAGGCTGGTACCCCAGGGCTGCTTCTGGCTACTCAGAATACTTAGTAAAGTTCATCCTAATAAACCTCCACTCCAAGGCTCCTACAGCCTAACCACACTAGTCAAAACTATTTCGACCATTCACATCAGAGAAAGCAATCTTGCAAAAACACTACTACCCACCACCACTCTTTAGAGTACCATTTGAAATTCTAAGACTGAATAGCCCATTTGCCCCTTATGCCTACATCCCAACTCCTTGCCTCTCTCATCACTATTTACTATAGTCCAAGCCATGAGTCAAATCCTCTGGAAGCTTTATTCCACTGAGCACTCTGGAAGCTCAGTCCATTGCCAAGAAGTTACCTTAGATTCTCAACTATTTTTATTGTACATAAAGATGAAGTTTTTTTTCTTACAAGTTCACTCTAAATATAAATATATTTTTCTCCCAGACACCTGTTTCCTACCCCTCACTAGGAAGAAGAGCCAATATTCTCCTGCTTCATTCTTCAGCCAAAAATAACTTATACTTCTCTTCCTCTGAGTTATATGACTAATACTGATTGGTCACTTACTATGAGTTAGGCACTTTTCTGAGTACTTTACTTTGTCTATGTAATATTGATAATGAACTTGTAAAACAGTCATTATTATTATTCTCATTTTACAGATGAAGAAGCAGAGCAATCAGGGGGTGATCTAACTTTCCCAGGACCACACAATCAGAAAGTGGTGAAGCCAGGATTCAAACCCAGCCAGTACTCTCAACCAATAAGCTCTTTTGCCTCACTCTATTTCCAGCATCCACCAACATCCACTTCACACTCTTCCATATTTTAAGAATTTCCATTTCACTCTAAATACTCCTGTCACACAATAATGTAATATCAATATTCCCAGTAATAACACACAAAAGCCCTAGCCCCCAGTTCCTTGCCTCATCTATTTCAATCATATTCACCATGTGCCTCAAATAACTGACTCCCAGGGTCATAATCTTCTCAAATGTTCAACTCTGAAATCTCCTTCCAACCACAGCCTTCTATTCTCTACTTGTCCTGCTTCTTCATTCTTTCTGAACTGCTTAACATCACCCCTTCCTCTCATGGCATGGTTCACTTTCTCTCTCCACCTTCAACTTTACTTCCTCCCTTGATGGGTCTGTATTTCCTGTTTTCCTGTCAATCACTCTTTTTCAGCAACAGAAACTCCCATACCACTGCTGCTGTTTCACATGATTCAATATTGTGTCTACACTGAGCATCAGTTTTCAGACATGCCATGTCTCTCCATACATCCTGGTCAGAAATGTTCCTCCTTTTTTCTCTTCTAGGGAAAGCAACATGATAGGTGACTTCTTGGAAGCAGGATTAGGGGCAAGGAGGAAGAGGAGGTGTGGAGATAGGGATAGAGTTACAAATGGAAGCTAACTTAAAAATATTTACACTGAGCACCTGCAAAAATCAAGGTGCCATTATACTGAAGAGGAACCCTGGTAGAGGAAAAGTGGGTGAGATAAATGGTAAAATAAACATTCTCAGGCAAGAGGTGTTGATGAAATACTCATGTAACAGCACAGTAAAAACAATAATAATTATCACAATTAAATACTGATGCCTTCAACAATTATCTAAGTCTTACTATGATTATGTGCTAATGATTAGGCATAAGATGTAGTTTACATGGATTAACAAAGCAAGTGCATTTGGGAATTTTATAGAACACAATTGTCACTCATATAGCTAAAAAAAATGAAGAAATCAATAAAACTTACATATATAGCTGCAAGCTACTTAGAAATGACAAAATCTTTGTCTAAAATAAATGTAAAAAAGGATGCTTAAGTTACTTACCTCATAGTTCATTAATGTGAGATGTACTTCCAAGCATTTGTCATATTACTGAGAAATATACATACTATTATAATGAACTTACCCATTATGGCTAATATTGTTATATATTAAGACCAAATTTTAGATATTTTTAAGTACATTTATGTGTCTTGTCTCATTTAATTATCCCTTATTTACCTTTAAAATGACTTTAAGATTTTAGTTTTATATTTTGTATATTTTGAAATTTTGATTTTCTAGAAAAATATGAAAATTAAAAAAAATAAAAACCAAGGGCAATTGACAAAGTGGAAATACCCTTTATGTCCTAGAACCCAGGAACCACATAGTATTGACTTATTGGAAGAACTTAGGCTTTACTATATGTCTATTTTTATCATTAAAAAAAAACTTTCTGAAGAAAATAAAGTGTATTTTAAGTGCTGTATTGATTTTCTTATATCAGAAGGTCAGGAAACAGGATGCTAGTCATTCTTGAATCAACAAGGGTCAGAAAACTAAAAGCTCACAAAATTATAACATAGTAAGTGGGCTAAATTCAGGGAACTCAAAGAGCAAATAGTTGCTCATGAAATCACATTTACTGCAAAACATTAAATATTGCATAAAGTTAATGACAGTAATATTGAAAAGTTGCTCAGTCACATACTAGATCCATTGACAAATGAGGATCTAGCAAAGCTAGACCCATAAACAACAGAAGCAAAATCTTAGAAACATGGTGATAGAATATAAATGTCAAAAGATTAGGAGAGACCTCTGAGGAAACTGATGAAGTATACAAAAATTTTTGTGCCATGTAATTCAAGTATGAAGTAAAAGCCATCACATCATGCTATCATACCTTTTTGCTACATAAAAATACCAACAGCAGATTTAATCTTAGTAAATATCAGTCAGTATTATTATTGTTATTATTATCATCACTGATCATTAGAATAATGAAGAAATGAGGTCTATTTTGATTCAGCAAGGAGGGAGCCCCAGGAATAAATACTGAGACCTCACACCTCACTGTCCTCCCATCCTCAGACCTGCACTTGGCTGAACCCAATCTGAAGCCATTGGTGTACAGATCAGCCTCCTCAGACCCATAGACAGATGGAGAAAGACAGACAGGAATCCACAGGGGCAACCGGAAGATGTCTAACACATACACATACACATACCATCTGGTTTCTATTAAGCCAGACCCCAAAGTTCTCAAGCTACTTCATTTATTGGGACAAAAATGTCATTTTGAGGGCTTACTATGTGCCAGGTACACTTCTAGGTACTGGAGGCACTACAGTGAATGAGACTGACAGGATCCCCATCATAGCTGCTTTATGACTTTCACGGGCTCCTTCTAAAAAATGTTTAAAATTATATTTTATGACTGTGTTTAAAGGTAAATTTAATCTAAGTTGGATTCCTTATTATATATTCCTTATTATTATTATATCCATTTTTTCTTCTAATTTTTAAAGAAATTAAAACATTTGTATGGGTTTCCAAAAATATCATGGGTCCAAGCAAGGCACTGTGCCTGCTATGCCCAATGGATAAGTTAACCAGCCTTGACTCTGCTATCATGGAACTTAACATACTAGTGAAAGATATAATAACAAAAAAGTTATAAATAAATCAAGCTGAAAACATTAGAAGAGTGCAATGAGGACAACTGAACAGGATATTTAAGAAAGTGATCAGGGAATTAAACTTGAGATGAGAACCTCAATAACTAGAAGCACTCAGTCTTCTGAAAATCTCTATGCCTCACAGGACACACAGGTTGTGTAAAGCACCTCAGGCTAGAAAGAGGTTGGTGCATTTGAGAAAAATTAGAAGGCCAGTGATGCTGAAGCATAGTAGTAGATGGCAGGAGGGTAAAGATGAAAGATGTAAGCAAGGGCCAGCTTATATAAAGCCTTACAGGTAAGAATTTGGATTTTATATTAAGCTGGAAATTACATGGCTTGATTTGGAGAATGGATTACAGGGAGAAATAGAAAGACTGCAGGCTACTGTAGGTTTTCCAGGTGAGAGATTATGCTGCTTTGTGCCAGAAGGGTAAGAGTGGAGAAAAAAGAATAATGGACATAAGATGTCTTTAAGAGTCAACAGAACTCTTAGTGAATTGATGCAGAGGGTGAAGAGCAAAGAGAGAAATCAAGGATAACTTTGTGGGTTTGGGCTTGAGAATCTGTAGGATGAGGGTTTCATTCACTAGCATTGCCCTCTGTAAATGCTGCCATCCCAGTTATATTAGTAAGAAATAAAATATTTTACAACTCAATACATTACAAAATCACATTGTTATGATTCTCACACATCTTTTCAGGACCAGGACCATGTTTGTTGTAGGAGTACACCAATTTGTGAATTCATGTTGCTATTTCCAGTGACATGAAAATAACAGTTTTGACCACTGTACTGCTTGCTGCAAATATGCCAAACTATGTTATCAATAAAACCATCTCTCTTGTTTCCTTATCTTGCCTTTTAACCAAGTGGATTTTGGCTAGCCAACACTTGCATTTTGGACAGACCTGTCCCTCTAGAAGAATCAACTGGTCCAAAATTAACTGCTCAATTTGATCCTCAAATAATCTTTTGGCCTGGTACATAGAATCTTTGTTCTTTTTTTCTGTTGAAACTTTACCATTTGAATTCTAAATCTGTTCATTCAAGTACATTTCAAAGCACCTGAATTCTCATCTAACTAGATTACTAATCCCTTAAAGGATAATAAACTCACTCACGTTTGTTTTTATTCCTCCTTTCTTCTCATTCTGTATACTTTCTCTGGGTAATCTCATCGATTCATTCATTCTGCAAATACTTATCACTGTTTAGATGCAATGACAATGATAATGAGAGTGAGCATTCATATAGTGCTTACTATGAGTGTGCCAGGCATTCATTTAATCTTTAAGATAATCCTATAAAATAGATACTACTGTGATCTCCATGTTAGAAATGAGGAAACTGAAGATTAAGATACATTAAGATACTTGGCAAAGGTCACTTAGCTAGTGCCCTATAAAGCCAAGATTCAAACTCAGGTAAACTGTCCATGTGTTATAACAGCCGCCCTTATACTGTCACATTACTTTTGATCATGCATCTGAATTATAGACCCAAATATGCAATTACCTAATCTTTTTTTTGGATGGCTCATAGGAATCTGAAACTCAAAGTGTTTAAATCTGAATCTATCTTTCTCCATACAAATGCTCTTCTTCCTCCTAAACCTCAATAAATGGTGTTACCATTCATTCAATTTTGCAAGCTAAAAATCTTGATGTCATTCTTGACTTTGCTCCAGCAACTTGCATCCCAGCAAGCATTTAATCATTAATAATGTCCTGTCTCTTTTACATTTTTATTATCTTATGAATTTATTCATTTTTCTATTCCCACTCTTTCAACTTCATTCTAGCTCTCTCTTCATTATCTGATTTTTCTGCAATACCCTCCATGTAGTCCCCACTAATAGTGAGGATCCATATCTGTGCTGAAAAGACTCTGAGGCCATGACCAGAAGCAATGCAATTAATGTTGTGCTTAATGAGTGATACTGTCATGAGACTAATGGTCAAATGGTGGTACTAATACCAGGACTTATTATCCTTTCTTTTTCATTCTAACATCACCCAATACATGGAGGGCACATAATAAATGATGCAAAAATACTTAAAAGAATATTGGTATAATGAATTCAGCAATACTTTACAAGAATTATACATCATGACCAAGTGGGATTTATGTCAGGGATGCAAGGATGGTTTAACATCAACAAATCAATGTGTAAACCATATTAACAAAATTAAGGATAAGCATTATATAATCATCTTGATAAATGCAGAAAAGCATTTAATTAAATTTAATAGCCATTTATGATTTTAAAAAAACATTTAGCTAAGTGGGTATAAAGTAAATATACCTTAACATAATAAAGGCCATATAGGACAAACCAACAGCAAACATCATACTCAATTGAGAAAAGCTGAAAGCTTTTCCTCTATAATCAGATATAAGACAAGAATACCCACTCTTGCCACTTTTATTCAACATAGGTTTGGAATTCCTGGCCAGAGGAATAAGGCAAGAGAAAGAAATAAAAATCATCTGAATTAGAAAAGAAGAAATAAAACTGCCATTATTTGTAGATGATAATTTTATATATAGAAAACCCTAGAGATGCCATATGCACACACACACACACACACACACACACACACACACACACACACACACACAAACCCTGTTAAAACTAATAAATAAATTCAGTAAAGTTACAGGACACAAAAATCAATATACAAAAATCTGTTGCCTTTCCATACACTAATAACAAACTTTCAGAAAAAGAAATTAAAAACATAATCCCATTTATAAGTGCATAAAAATAATAAAATACCTAGGAATAAATTTAGCAAAGGAGTTAAAAGATCTCTACATTGAAAACTATATGACATTAATGAAAGAAACCGAAGAAGACACAAATAAATGGAAAATAGTCCATGCTTGTGGATTGAAAGAATTAATGTTGTTTAAATGCCCATACTACCCAAAACAATCTACATATTCAGTTCAATCTGTATCAAAATTCCATTATTTACAAGATAGAACAAACAATCCTAGTATTTGTATGGAACTATCAAAAAAAAAAGCCAAAACTATCTTGAGAAAGAGGAACAAAGCCAGAGGCATCATGCTCCCTGATCTCAAACTACATTTCAAAGTTATAGTAATCAAAACAGAGTAGTATTACCATTAAGTACAGACACATAGATTAGTAGAACAAAACAGAGAGCCAGAAATAAATCCACTTATATATTGTTAATTAATTTATCACACACACACACACACAACATCCAATGTGGAAAGGATAGTCTCTTCAATAAATAATCTTGGGAAAACCGGACAGCCAAATGCAGAAAAAAAAAATGACACTGGACCACTATTTTACACTCTACACAAAAATTAACTCAAAATGGATTAAAGATTTGAATGTGAGACCTACAACCATAAAACTTCTAGAAGAAAATATAGTCAGTAAGCTCCTTGATATTGGTTTGGGCAATGATTTTTTAGATTTGACACCAAAAGCAAAGGCAACAAAAGCACATATAAACAAGTGGGACTACATCAAACTAAAAGCTTCTACACAGCAAAAGAAATTGTCAGCAAAATGAGAAGGCAATAGACCGAATGGAAGTAAATATTTGCAAATCATATATCTTACAAAAGGTTAATATACAAACTATTTTTTAAAAAAACATACATAACTCAATAGCAAAAAAAAAAATTCCAATTAAAAAAAAAGGCAGAGAACTGAATAGACATTTTTCTAAAGACATACGGATGGCCAACAAGTATATAAAAAATGTCAACATCACTTATCATCAAGGAAATGTAAATCAAAACCACAATGAGATATCACCTTACACCTATCAGAATGGCTATTATCAGAAAAACAAAAAATAAGTGTTGGTGAGGATGTGGAGAAAAGAGAACTCTTGTGTATTTTTAGTAGGAATGTAAATTTGAAAACCACACAATAAAAAACAGTATGGAGGGTCCTAAAAAAAATTTTTAAATAAACCTACTATGTGAGCTAGCAATTCCACTCTGTGTATGTGTGTGTATGTGTGTGTGTGTGTGTGTGTGTGTGTGTGTGTGTATACACCCATGTTCATTGCAGAATTATTTATAATAGCCAACACATAAATAAGTGTCTATTGATAAATAAATATATGAAGGAAATATGTTACACACACACACACACACACACACACACACACACACATACAAACACATACATATATACACACACACAATAGAATATTACTCAGCAATAAAAAAAAATGAAATCTTGTCATTTGTGACATAGATAAACCTTGAGGGCATTATGCTAAATGAAATAAGTCAGACAGAAAAATGATACATAGCATATGGTCTCACTTATATGTGAAATATATAATAATAAAAACAACTGAGCTCATGGATATAGGTAATAGATTGGTGGTTTCCTGAGATGGAGTGGGTGTACAAATGTGTGAAAGAGGTCAAAAGGTATAAATTTCCAATTAAAAAATAAAAAAGTCATAAAAATGTAACATATAGTATTATGATTATAGTTAATAATAATGTATTGCATATTTGAAAGTAGCTAGGAGAGCAGACCATGAAAGTACTCACCACAAGGGAAAAATTTTTGTTAACTGTATATAGTGACGGATAGTAACTGGACTTACTATAGTGATCACTTTGCAATAAATATAAATATAGAACAATTACATTGTACATCTGAAACTAACATAATGTTATGGCAATTATAATTCCATTAAAAGTAAATAATGTTAAATAAATGAAAAATGAATATGAATGTTTTACTATCTCTGAGACACTAAGCACAATGTTCTGGACCACCTGTAGTTAGTTAACAGTTATATTAGATATTTGTCACTAATGATGGTAATAAATCTTTTCATTTCTACTAATCCAATTTAATTTAACAGTTTTTGAAAACCACTTCTTTTTTCTTGCCATGGTCTGTTAATAAATGCCAAGTCTTTTAAGTTTCTTTCTCATCCCATCTATCACCCTGCTCCAAACAACACCCTTTGCCCTATCCCAGGTTTGGGGAGCCTGAACATTTAAAATTTAACAATCTACCCAAGGGAAATTCTAGGTACCCATTTTATTATGCATCCTCAGTAATAAAGCTGTTCTACTTGTAATGTGAACATACAACATACAGGAATAACCAGTGACATGTGACAATCCCAGCCTCTCAGTCTTTTAGGTTTTAGATATGACTGTTATGCTATAGACCTTCACCTTGATTTGGAAACTAATGTCTTTCTTGGCACCTTATTCTATTCACTAACTTCTTAAATTATGTTTGACCTTTTTAATAGGGTTTCCTTCTTCTTAGTCTATTAGTCCACTCCCTAAACATGTCAGATACTTCCTCAGCATATAATAAATAGTTTATATTTGGCTGACTGCTATATTTTTATTTCTCAGGAAAAGTAAGCTTTCTATATATTAAATTGTTTAGTAGATATAAAATAGGTATAATTTTTTTTCTATATCCTTGTTCTCGATGCTCACAATCAACAAGCTCAGTCACTAATTCTCATTTAATTTATAAAGGTTACAATGGTTTGTTGGGCTGCCTCCCTCAAGATTCAAGGAGCTTACTAATAATAACACAGAGCTACTGAACCATAGCATTTACTGGTCTGTAAAACTAAAGACATTTTAACATTCGCAGGACTCTAGTCTTATGTAATTAATTTTGATAAGATGTCTACAGTCCAGAATTATTATTAGCTGGAGAGTATCAGAAAGTGCTGGCCATTTTGAAGGTGAATTGTTGCAAATGCACTTTGTTGTTACCAAATAAGTAGAAGTTAACATTAAGTTTGTAAAAAAAAATTATGAATGGACAAGAAAAAGTGTTTTAGCAATTAGTCAACTTTTTGCTATTCTGACTTTTTATTTGCAGTGGAAACCTAACTTGTTTATATAATTCATATGTGTCAAATAGCATAAGTGTTCTCAAGTTATAACTAACTCAGTTGGCAGAAAGGGAAGTCTTTGGTTATTAGAAGAAAGAGAATACATAAGAAAAGAATTAAATGTGTCTAAATCTCTCTCTAACCAGAACATTAGCATAATGACAAGCATCAGAAATGAAGTGTTGTGGTCCTAAATTTCAGAGAGGTTCTACTCCCTGAAGTTTCTGTGGCAGAAGTACCACAGAGACACTAGAGAGGTTGAGTCCAAAGACCAACTACTGAAAATCAGACAAAAGTGAAGCCACACAGGGCCAGATAGGTAAGGAACAAGCAAGGAAGACATTGGATATTATCAGGCAGATGGATAAGAGATAATCATTTTTAGGAATTCCCATAGTTTTATTAGATGGTTACAAGGTAGATGGGGAGAGGGTCAGGAAAACACAACTCACAAACTACCACAAGAAATTATTGAACCTATTCTATGGAATGAAACTTAGGAGTTGATGTAGCATATATATAAAGCTAATTACAATGCCATCCTGGTCTCAAGGTGGGAGACAGTAGTGAACACAAAATAGTTACAGAAGGGCTACATGGGACAGAAGGAAGTACATGGCATAATGAGAAGCAAAGCACTGGAGTCACACCATCCTGGATTCGGTTCTGAGTCTGACACTAACTCTCTAATGTGACCACAGACCAAAAAAAATAAAAAATAAAAACAATCTGGGGTTAATCTCATGAGGTTGTTGTAAGAATTAAATGAGGAGATGAAATATATATATATGTTCTATATATGTGTGTGTGTGTATATATATATATATTTTTTTTATATGTGTGTGTCTGTATATGTGTGTGTGTGTGTGTGTGTGTGTGTGTGTGTGTGTGTGTGTATTTTAAGATCGTATATGCGATGGCTTGGGGAGTAGGTATTCATTGGTAGGTAGCAATAGTAGCAGCAGCAACCATGATACGAAGAATATGATTTGTAATGAAGCAGAAATATCAGTGAAGCCCCATTGGCAGCATACAGGCAGGAGAAACCTATTTAAACTAGGAAATCTATAATGATGTTTCATAATACCCAGTCTTCCCTATCTCGGTAAATGTGAATTCCATTTGCACAGGCCAAAAATCTTGGTGTTATCATTGGCTCATCTTTTCTCCACAACTCATGCACAAGCCATCAACAAATCCTGTTGGTTCTATCTTCAAATCTATTCAGAATTCATCCACTTCTCACTACCTCTCCCAACTATTCATCTCCTTCAAACACTATCAGCTAGCATCCAGATTCCTCCTATGATCTGTTCACAATGCATCATTGACAATGGTCCTTTTAAAATGTTACCTCACATTCCCCACTGTTCAAAATCTTTCAACGATGTCTCTGTCTTAACACAGAGTAAAACTCTAGATCCTTAAGATACAAGATGCCTGCCAGATCCTCAGGATTTGGTCCCTTGTTCTGGCTCTGTCCACATTTTCTGCTCCCTTTCCCCTTTCTAATTCTGATCCTGCCAGACCTATTTTGATGATCCTCAGCCATATCAGCATGCTCCTGCCTCAGTCCTTTGTATTTGCTGTTTATGTTAGTTTGGGTCCTCCAGTAAACAGATACCAGGATGGAATTACACAAGCAAGAAATGTATTGAGGGGAAATGTGAGCAAAGGATAAAGGGGATGGAGAAAAAAGAAGGTGAGAAGGGGCTTTGACTACAATACCTGTCTGACACCTATAAGGGAGAGGGGAAAAAAAGAGGTTAGCACAGGAAGGTTTCAGACTGCAGTGAAGTCCTAAGGAAGTTTCTGGCAGACCAAAGAGGGAGGTGTCTTTGAGCTACAGTTGCCTGTCATAGGTGTCCCCATCTCATGGAATAGTCCTGAATTAGCACCCCACTGCTCAGCCACTTGCTGGGAGAGGCACAGAGGAAGTGTGGTCTACAAGTGAATGTAGTAGTGGATCCAGAGGGTAGCAGCTGGACTATAGTCAACAATGTTCCCCTAGCAGGAATACTATGTCCACCACATTGTTCTCTCTATCATTGTGTGATAACTTTAAGATCTAAGGCAAACACCTGAGACTAAAAAACCTTTGAACAACTCCTCAATTCTGAGACAGATGGCAGGGTCAAAAATTTTAGCCAGGTCAGATGAAATTTTGGTGCCATTCTCTGCACTTAGAATTCTGTATACAATACCTTCTTTATGGCAGATGAAAGGATAAAACTATACTAAAAACTGTAGATCCTGAAACAAACACTCCCACTAAGGTGAAAGAATAGTATCCAGAAAGCGATCTTAGGCATGATACTTTCTGAAGACTTCAGTATTCATTTTTGGTGACTGAGCTAACAATATTCTCTTGAAATTTCCTTTCTGCAATAAAAACCCATCATTCAACAATTTTGTGAGACATGCCCCAATTCACTTCTCAATAATTCTGTTATTTTAACCCTTTAATTTGGATATGCTTTTATGCAGCAATAGATAATGGTTATATATAGTGTCATTCTAATACATTTTAAAAATGTAAATGTATCTCTAGGTGGTAAGATTATGATATTTTTATTTTCTTTTTTATATTTTATATGATTTTCTAATAAACCTTCATTACATTAATGATAAGATTAATAAATGGTGTTGAACATACTACTGATTTTAGTAAAATGACCTTTGCAAACAACAAATTGTTCACTAGTCTATGACTCAGTTTGGTGATTCTGCAGGAGCTGGTTGGTTGATTGGAGCTAGAGAACCCAGGTTGCCTCACTCACATGAATGGGCTATGGGCAGGTTTGTTGGTTTACAGAACCAAAGTTATAATGTCTCTGCCACATTCTCTCTTATCTTCAAGGAGGTAGCCTACCTAGGGTTTTCCACATGCATGTCTCAGGACAACAAAAGTGTTAAGATTAACTCCTACAACATCACTTCCACCCCCATTCTAATAGTCAAAAACAGCCACAAGGCCAGTCAGATTGAGGTGGGTAGAGAAAATGACTCTTGCTCCTGACAGGAGGAATACCAAATTTACATTGCAAAGTTGCTTTATGAGCAGATGGGAAGAATCTGCTTATTATTGATATTATTATCTACAACACTGTACTTAAACTCTTCTACCCATATTTTTTATAAACTGTTATGCTTGTACAATATAATAAAAATGGTTTGGATTAAATAATTTTGTCCATCACCCTCTAAGAAACATGGTTATTATATCTCAAGTAGATAAGCTCTTATCTACTTGAGATATAATATTGGGAACAGAGTTTCTTTTCTCTAAGAAGAAAGCTCAGAGCCAAGTTTTTGAGTGAACAGATCAATTAATTCAACTTCCATTTTTCCTGCCCCAAACTGATGGGTAATTATACTTCCTTGGGTTAACACTGCCTTAGCATCTCATGGAGGAATTTGGTCAACACCTTCAGGCCTTTCCTATTCTCTAAACTAGATCATTGACTGATGTAATAATAATAGAGACAGGGTCACTGGGCCTCAATATGACCTTTATTGCCATATTCTGATTGAGCATTTATCTCAAAAACTTGTAAATACCCTAAGCCATGGTACAAAGCTCACCAAGATTTATTTCTGAGAGAAATGGTTATCTCTGTCCTTGCTTTAGCAAAGATATCCCATGAGTTGAGGTTACAAACCTGAATAAATTAAATCCTAGGGATACATGAAGATTAAATGAAAAAGTCAAAATAAATGGGTGATCCAAGTAAGTGGACCAGTTTGAGAAACACCTGGGAGGTGAGGGTGAGAACTGTCCTCAGCCATAATCTCCACAAACATCACTATTAATCAAATAGGTTATTTTTAGAATATCCTAGAAATGAAAGTTCCCTTCTAGGTTGCTGTTGTCCTCTCGTAGGTCGATAATACATGACAAGTTCATTACCAAGTCTGTTAAGGGGGAAAAAACCTCCTATGTTTTTTGTTTCTCAAAGTACAGAAACCTGTACCTGCCTAAAGTCTATTCTCCATCACAATTCCTTAAGCAAACTTCCTGATCCAATGTTTTATTCTGACAGTTCGCATTGTGCCCATTTTGGTGTGACATGGCCTGATAGCCTTGGTATTAAATGGCAACCAAAGAAAGAGGCAGTTGAGAAAAGTGGTTACAAGTATGGGCCCTGGCAGGGACTGATCTGGTTTCAAGTTCAGACTCAGCCACTTACCACTGTCTGTTAAGCTTTCATTACCCCATCTGTGACAGGGAATAAGTTGTTTAGAAAATAGATTGGAATAATGCAAAGTGTTTGGCCCAGTATCTGGCATATAGTGAATGCTAAGTAAATGTAAGCAGTGGTTGTTATTAATGTAAACCCAGTTTTATATCATGGGCCTCTTTGTCACAGGAAGGTCAGTGGGACAGATAACAACTGTGGCATAGGCTTTTTATTCTATCACAAGAGGAGTACACTATATACCTCATTAAGCACAAATAGGACGTGATATAACACAAAGTGGAACTGGATTCACAAATAGCTAGGTACACTATAATAAGTTTAACCAAATTTGTGAAATGCTTAGCCTCTATAAGTATAGAAATTTTATCATTCTCTCTGGGTGCATATAATAAAACTGGAAAACAAAACAAAACAAAAGAACAAACCCCAATGCCACTTATTAAAATTCAGAAAAACAAACCATACCTAGGTATTATAGCTCTGAGGAATCTAGTTAACATCAGAAGTTATTTTTCCTGACTTCTCAAAATATTCACTTTCCCTCACAGACAAAAGAATGCTGTGCTTGCTGGTACTTTCCAAAGGCTTCAAGCACGAACTTCAACAGATCAAGTTCCCTCTCCCTTCCAAATCAACCATAAAGAAAAGATAAATTTCACTAATCACAGGGTAATTAATAACTCATGTTTTAGACCCAAAACAATGTGGTGAAGAGTAAACATGTGGTTTTATGTAATTGTGTGTGTGTGTGGGGGGGTGTTATTTTAGTGAATCCAACTCATTTTTCCTCAATAACATCTTATGAATATGTACAATTCTAATCTGGGAGGTTTATTCAGTCAATTGTAACTATATCTCCCAGGGGCTATTCTATTGTGTTGCTCCTTGATTTTAAAATGATAATATCTTCTAGGCCTATATACCCACTGAGATTCACAACCAGCACCCTGTTATCACAACTGATGTTTTTTAGAGATTTAGTCTAGTGTATGATATCATAGCCAAGATTGGCTAAATGATATAAATAATCAAAGGAGAAAGAGGAAAATAAAAGCATGAATACAGAGCATAATGAGATCCTAGCTTGGGTGAAAGTCCTATAGTATAAGGAGTACAGAAGACATGTCTAATGGTTAGGGAGCTGCCCAGTGTAGGGAAATTGCATGGAAGAAAAGTAGGGTACTAAAGGTGAACTACTATATTTTGCAGGCATTCATGAATGAGTGTTTGGAGGAATTCACCATGAGACTGCACCTAAATTGCCTCCTCACCAAGCATTTAGTGGATTTCTTTCCAGGGTACACATCTCTAATTTTATAAAATAAATCAATGAGGAAATGGGATTTACTTCACACGATGTACTTTACAAGCAGCTCCCTGACACATATCCATTCCATAAAAGAAAAGGATAGCCACCCTCCATCTGATCTAAACTTCAAGAGGGTTGTGGGTCAAACTCCATGAGTTACAATATAGTCAGAAGGTTTAACACTCCTAGAAAACAATCTAGAGCCTTAATAATGACAAATACTTCATCTTGTTTCTTATAAATGCTGAAGCTAGAAATGCTGTCAGCCAGCGTGGTAACCCCTAGATAGGGTGCAGAAGCAAGACTCATGGTACACGCTTCCAGCAAACATTTCATCAAAAGTGTCCAGCCTACTCAGCAAGCCATTTCTTTGCTCACTGATCTGTATCCTATTTGCCATGTAGACCCAGAAAAACAAACATTTTCAGTGTCATGATTGCAAATGTTTCTGTCACGTAGACCCATTGCAAACAATCTCCAGTTTAGAATTATTTTTGGCAGGCAGGGGTCTGCTCCCGAAGACTGTGAGAATTTCTCTTAACTGTCCACATCTCAGAGGGTGCCTCTACTGGAAAACACATGAGATTTCTGCCACAGAAAAATAGCAACATAGGATACTTCTGAGAACCAATGTCACGCCTAAAATATTCACAGTTCAGATTCCCAAAAGCTAATAAAACAGTGCCTCAACTAATGATATTTCCCCTAGTTCACACTAAAAAACATGGGGTCCCAAGGATATGGTAAGAATGTTTCACTCTTTTTCAATGTTATTAATCATCAGTGTTTTGCTGCTATTGAGATATACCTTTTAATAAAATCATGAAACCATGAAAAAATTATTTCAACTCATTTTATGGACTGATCTGATCCTACTATTCAAATTATGAATGGTTACATCTCATGGCATTTTAGTTCTGTTCACTTTATAATTTAGTCTGACATTTGGATAGCCCCAGCCCTTCTGCACTAAAGTACTTTAGAACCACGTAATTATAACCATTATATCTTGAGAGAAAAATGTGTACCTATAATGACTTGCCCCTATGAAATGGCCAATCTAAAACAATAGAAGTAAGTTTTTGATTCAAAGAAAGAAGAATCACCCGACTTAAAAAGAATCGCCTAAAGTTGAAGTACTTAGGGTGGTGAATGATAGAAACCTATTCAGACTGGTTTGAGCAAAATAATGGGACAATTGGGAGCATCAGAAGGTATATCCTTGAATCCAGAAGCAGCAGTCAACCTGGGCTTGAGGAACTGAAATCTAGAATTTGCAAGTCAGTGGGAACCAGAATAATCAATTTCATCATCTCTTAATTTCTTTCTTCCTCTCCCTTGGATCACATGATTTCTTATTTCTGCATCCTACTGTGCATCTGCTTTATTTATCTTTTTCCTTGCCATTTGGTGTTTTCAGTTTCCCCACTTGCATCAAGGAAATGACTATCCCAACTCCATAGCTTCAGTACCTCCCAGCTCCAGAAAAACAACCAGTTCCAAATTCCAAAATAGAGAATTCAGTTGAACCAGCTTAATTCAGGTGTTCACCCCTTCCCTAATCGTGTGGCTTATTTCATCAATGAAACACACAAATCTTATTCAGTTAATCATTAACCCTTTGGAGTTACTCTAAAGAAAATGTCTATGTTTAAAGATAAAGCATGGGCACATATACATGGTAAAGGGGTGGTAAAATCTCAAGGCTGGAAATGATTTTACAGTTACTCCCACTGATGCATAAATCCCCTAACAGATCAGCTTTCCTGATGCAAAGCCAATCAAGCATTCTTGGCATGAATATTTCCTATAACTAGGTGCCCATTTTTTAGTAGGGGCTCATTCTACTAGTGGGCAGATTTCATCTTCAGACAGGGCTGACTTATATTGAACAGAAACTTCCTTCTGCTAATGTCCATTTATATGTTCAGGTCTGCTCTCAAGAGTTTACATAAGAATTCAATACTAGCTTGCATATGGCATATTTAAAGATGAATGTCCCATCATATCCCCTCTTCTCAAGCTCATTTTCACACTCCCCCAAATATTCCTTTAGATGATATTATCTTGACAGCACTTTTCTGAATGTTGTCTAGTTTGTCAAGACCCCTTAAAGTATGGATATAATCATATAAAATTTGTGGAACATTCAAGAGAACATTGACTAAAACTCACTAATTCTCACCTAGATGCAATGTTTCTATTGACATGGCCAGAAATTATGTTAGCTTTTTAAACAATGCCCTGTGGTGCACTGTTAAAGAGCCCATCTACTAGCCCATCTCCTCCATCTACTAGGCTTTAAGCAAATAATTTCCTTGTGACTCAGTTTTTTTACCTATAAAGGGAGACTGTACAGTACCTACTCCAAACTGTTGCTTTGATAATTATATAATAATGTATATAAAAAGGTGAAAATAGCACCTGGCACACATTAAGTGCTCAGTCATTGTTGAGCATTAGTTTGGGATAAACTAAATATCATTGTCCTTTATGTGACTTTCTAAAGTTGTTAAATTTCATCTTAAATGACCCGATCTCTTAGTTTAGTCTACAAATACCAATTTTGTGTCCTGATTACCTCACTGAACAAATTATCCTAATTAATTTTAATATTTATACAATTCAAATTTGATCATTATGGCCTACATGACTCTAAGATAATGATAATGTTGAGTAAGATAGAACCAAGAAAAGAATTTGAGGCATACAGAGTGTCTTTAAATTACAAAATGCTTTCTTGTCATCTCATTTGAGTTATATATCATTAACCTTGTTTTTTAGATGAAGCTATTAAAACCCTAAACTGTGAAGCTGCTTGTTTTAGAACACAAAAGTAATAAGTGATGAAACCAAAACTGAAACCTAAGACCCTTTCTTACCTCACTGTTCTTCATGTACAGGTGAGCAAACAGCTAAAAATTCATATTAACTTTATTTTTTATATTTAAAAAAATCTCAGAGAATAAAGAATAATAAGAATGTCAACTTGGGTATGAGAAAGATCTGCTTTTGAATCTCAGTACCACTGCTGAGTCACTGAGGTGACTTTGAACATGTTAGTTAATTTCTCTAAGATTCACTTTTCTCATCTGTAAAATGAGTACAATAATAGTACCTAGCTCATAGGTTTACTATGAGGATAAAATAAAGTAATGAGCACAGAGTGCTCATCACAGTACCTGTGCATCCACATGTAGTAGCTATGATAATTCTCATTGCTAGTAGTATTACCCATGAAAGATTCTCAAGTAGCTTACTAAAAGCAAAATGTATTACTTTTTTTTAGCACCATTCCAATTCAACTACTTGCTTTGAAAAAGAAAAAAACAAAAACAAAACCTTAAAGAGATCCAGACCTTTTGGACAGTAGTATAATTTCCAAAGTTGCATCACTGAATTCTCTCTAAGTTAGACTAGTGTCCATATTAGAGATAGAGGCCTGCTTGCAATTTGCTCATTACATTTCTTCTTCTCACCATTTCTACAATCAATATTTCAAAATTAATAAGGTCTAGTCACTACAATCATTATTATTGCTGCTATAGGCCGAAGTGTGATGCCATTATACAATATCAAAGGACAGTGTGATCAGATCCCAGTTTTAGACACAGACTGTTCCATGATCAATACTGTACTCTAATTTTAGTCACCCTATACATGTGGTCATTGGCCCCTAATTGTAAGAGCAACTAGTTAAAAAAAAACGTATGAACACTGGCAGCTACCATCCCCCACAACTAGAAATACAGCCCCAAAGTCATGTTCTTACCAATTGTTGGTCTCTGGCATCAACTGGGCACCTGAAAACTATAGATGATAGAGGATCCTCTGCTCCTGTCTGTCTAGAGCTCAAGAAATTTAAAAAAAAAAAACTTCATTACAGAAAAGTTTCACCTGGATATACTGTGATAACCAAGGATTTCATATTCATCTCCCCAATATTCATTATATAGATTGTATGTGAGACAGGAGTAAAGCCAGAGTAACATCTTAAGAAGATAATCAGGAGAAACTGAAATAACTACTTTATTTGCCTCTGGGCTCTTATTTCTGCCTTATGTCTGAAAAGTGAATTATCGCTTGACAGAAATAAAACTGTAATAGCACAAATATAAACTTAATGTGAGATTCGAACACAATTTTAATATTTATTTTGTGAAGAGAAACAGCAGTAGCACATCTGAATAGAAAATGTGTTATAAATCAAGACACAGTCTCACAAACTAATCCCATTTTAAAGATATTTATTCAATATGTCAGAGAATGAGGCAGTGTCAACAATTTGGCACAAAGAGCTTCCCTTGCAGGAATGGGAAGGAAGTCCTTGAGAATGTCATTATTCTACTTCCATGTACAGCCTGTGCCCTAAGGGACTCCTTGGGAAAAGGAAGCCGATTCTAGGTGATTCAGCTCTGATGAGGACTGGGCATAGAGGAATAACAAGAAGGGGTGGATGGGGGGCATTTTATAATTTGAGTCTTTTTCAGGTGGCTGCTTTCTGTAGACAGTTAAAATTGGAAACCAGCCTGCCACTGAGCAGTTGAAAAAATGGGAGACCCCAGGCATGCAGATGACAATATCTAAGGGAGACATCAGGTGGGTGTGGAAAAGGGTCAGTTATAGGGGAAGCAAATTATACCAATGTCCTCAAATCACAGACAGGATAAAAATTTAACTATAGCAATAAAAAGGCAAGAGGGATAGAATTCCACCCCTGGCTGTGCAGAATGAGGTCCTTGGACTGCTTTGACTCCCAGCAGAGCCTCTTCCAATAACCAGCACTCTACCTCTGCAACCAAGTCTTTGTAAGAACTGAAATTGCCATTCTCTATCTTAGCTTCATGTCTATTTCCTTCCTGGGAAACGACTTGCTTTTTGGTATGCATTTTCCTTCATTTCTCTTTTTTCATTTCCCCTACTAGATTACCAAAAAATGCCTATTTTCTTCACTATTATATCCCCAGACTCTATAAGCGTGCCTGGTGCCCAGCAAGTAACTGTTCATTAAATATTTGTAAAAGTAATGAGAAAATTCTCTATCTATGGTACCTAAAAAAGTAACACCTTGAGCCAAGGATGACATATTTGCTTCATTTTGTGTGTCAGGTCTGATTAGTCACCAGCAGCTTCCTGGAGAAAGTGAATCTGGGCTCAATGAAAGTATGTTGCTTGTCTCTGCAGCCAGAAGTGGGACAGCAGGTGCCTGATACCCTTTATCTTCCACTCCTGTTGGAAATCCTACAGTGAGTGCAACTCTGGTCACACACTAAATTGAAATGGTAGGGAGGGTGACAGGGGATTTTTAATTATGTACATGATTTTGTATAATTCTGATGTGCAGCCAGGGTCAAGAACCACTGAGCTACCAGCTTCTTAGAAACTGGATTAACCAATCCCAGCAGCAGATCCTGTTTGAGGTTTTGGGAGGGATGACTGAAAGGTGAGGAAGCCTCTAGACCAGACCCTGCCCAGAGACCCAGACCAGTCTATCTGGCCATAAAAGGGGAACATCTGTGCCCTCAGCAGTCACAGAATCTGCTGCTCTGCCTCTGTGTGCACCCATGTTCCTTCTGTTCTCCACAACAACATAATTGCAAAGCCATGGATTTATTTTACTAAATGGGAATATACAAAAAGAGCAATTATTCAGAAATTCTTGACTTGTGGTAAACCAGACATAAACTTCAAGAAGAATTAATCTCATGTGTGCTGTGAAAATTTATGTTCAAACTCACAAAATGTCCAAGAAAAGTAAATAATGAGTGTCTAATTTCCCTCTGTATAATTTGGTTAATTACACAACACTCAGATTATAACAGTGCTTGGGTAAACATAATGATATCTTATTTGCCATGAATTCCCTTAGTTTAGTTAACCAATTACTTTTCTAATTCTTCAGGTATCATTAAAGCCATTTTAATTTAAGACTAAGCAGATGTATATCATAATAGTGCTCCAAACTTAACCCCAGATACCTAATAAATGTATAAAAGGGAAAAAATGATCTATTCCTAATATGCTATTTAATTACAAGGTTTGAGGAAGAAATAATACATGCTAATGATGAAATTAAAGGCTTTAAGATCTAATTTGATTACATTCTATGAACATTGGTTATAACTTGGCTCGCAGCTAAATTTATCAAGATGACTTTCCCATTCACATGAGACTAAAAGCAATTTTCAAGCAAGAGTCTAGAGTCATGGTGGATTGTTAGTGCTGGATAACTTTTATCAAACAGCATCTCATGCTCTGGATCTATTAGCTGGTAACAAGCATATACCAAGCCAAGATGATGCCCATAAACAGTGCCATTAGCTGCTTGTACATAAGACAAAGGTGTCTAATAGACCAATATCGCACACTTTTCCACAGCAGCAGGGCTTATTTTACAATGGGTTATTATGCTAATAAATTGTAAAGTAGTATATAAGAACTCTGCTTTAATGTATTTACCCCTGTAGACAAGGAGGGGGAAAATGCTTTGCAAGCAATTATCATGAATTATTACGCTATCTAAAAAACAATTACTGTAGACTCATGTGTTTCAGTTTTCCAAGTTTATTATCATTGGCATGCACACAGTGAAAATAATTGAGCAAGCCACTCAAATCTGTACTTACAAACAACACCTCAAGTAAGGGGATGTGAGTATATGTGCATCCATCCCTCCATTGTTCCCCACTCCAGAAAAGACTTTTCTTCTTGAATGCACCAAGTACTTTTAAGAAAGAAATTGAACAATGGCTGTAATTTAGAATGAAATGAGGTGAGCCACTTTTCCTTTTTTACCTTCGATTAACCACAGCAACCTGCACACAACTACCACCATCTCTTTCTCTCAGACCTGGCTGTTTCTCTGGAATATTAGATCAGGGCAATGTAACTCAGCCAGAGAAACTAAGTCTAAGAGAGGTCCCCAGAGGAATCTGGCTAAACTGAAGCTCTTCTCCCCACTCCTGCCTTGCTGAAAACATCTGTTAGACAGGTTCCCTGGGGCCTTATGCATCTTCATTGAAAACTCTCCATAGACTTGGAGTTCACAATATCTGATCTAGCCAATCCTCTTCCCTGGAAGTTCTCAAAAATGTGTGCTCAACGAAAGGGAATTGGCTCTGTGAAAGCAGACTAAATGAGCAAGGTCTTTTCAAGACAGATCTGACCATGTCCCCCTCCTCTACCTCGTTTATAACCTATTATGGTCTGCAAACCTTCCATGTTCTGATCTCTGCTCACTTCTAGCCATTCCTTACACCAAGTCCCTTTTCTCTTGAATCACAGGGCCTTTGTACACACTGTTTCTGCTGCTCATAAATCTTTTCACTTACCCCCTGCATTTAGTTAACATCTAACTTCAAATTTCAACTCAGGTTTCCCTTCCTCTGACTTCCCTAATTAGCTAGATTCTTGGCCCCACCTTCCCTGTCTTGCCCATGTTATTCTCTCAGTATACCATGTTCCTCTCCTCCAAATGCCTTACCACATTTGCAAATTTGACTGTTACTTGTGAGGTTATCTATTTAACATTGGTTTTCCACAATAGATTCCAAAAGCCATGAAGGTACTAATCATCTGTGTTACTTGCTATCGTATCCCAACTAGTATAGTGTCCAGCACATAGTTGGTGCTCAGTGAACATTTCTGAATGAATAAATATATAAGCAAAGTCAGAAAAATAAAAATAAACATCATATGTGCACAAACCAGAATGAGTAACATGCAGTGTATATATTGGGGCCTAGTGAGAGGTAGAGCAGTGTAGCTAGCATACACCATTGTTGTAGTAGCCGTTAACAATACAAGATAAATTATAATCATTTAGAAGTAAAAAGCAACAGAGATGAGAGAGTGTGGAGGATTTTGAAGACAGAGAGCCTAGAAACTAGGTGAAAAATTAGTTTTGAATTGTGTGTATGTTGAGGTAGGAAGGGGTAATCAGCAGTGTCCAACATAATGTGAACCAAGAAGAATAGCTCTGGAAAGAGCAGAGAATTTGTCTAAGAGGAGAGAGAGACTGACTATAGTTTTCAATTAAATAAGGGGGGTAGGTGCCAGACTGCCAGAAATTAAGAAGAAATGGAGGTAGGGAAATGAAAATATGTGGATATAACGGGAGAGAAAAAATATCAACCAATAATGACCAGCTGCATGGAACATGTTTTAAAATGGAAGAGATGGATCTATGTTAAAGGGGAGAGAAAGGAGTCCAAGGGGAGAGTCGGTGAGTAAGTAGTAAAAAAATTAGAAAGAGGCTATGTGGCCAGGCAGCAGACAGAGATCAAGGTCCCTCGGGAAACCAGAGGCTGCAGAATGCTGATAGAAAGGTTAGCTGTGGGAAGAGGCAGCCTGCTTCCCAGCAGCATAGTGAAGAGAGGGAAGAGGAAGGCGGGAAAAAAGAGGTGACGAGAGGTACAGGGCATCATCATCCAATGGGGCAGGCTGTGTTAGAGCCTGCAATCGTTCTGGAGAGTGAGAAGCAAAGACTTCAGCTTTAAGCCAAATTTGGTGTTAGAAAAGTGGTGGTATGTTCTGAGAAAGAATGCTAAGTATATACTTTTCATGCTTCGTTCGACAAAAAAAATGAAAGGAAAGCAACCTCTCCCTAACATTGTGTTAGGAAGGCGAAGGCCTCATCTAGGCCACACCAGAGGAAAAGAAGAGCTTTCAGAAGTTGTGTATTGGAAGCGCCACTTGTCACAAACGTGCTGGGTTAGCCTGGAAGGTCACTTCTAGCCATCTGTTAGTGGCAGGGCTGAACATCAGTAACGTGGACAGCAAAGCAGCACCCTGAGGAGACCCAGCGCATCTCCACTGCGTCACCAGGAGCATTAGCCAGGACATGCCAATTCAAGAACCTCACTCTAACCAGATGATGGATGGCCAGCTTGTGAAGAAGAACCATGGTCCTTTGGCCCTGGAAGGCCTGGACATCTGAACCCTACTTGGCACTGAGTGAGGCCAGCACAGTTCTCCTCAGGTGAGATTGCCATCAGTGAGAAGTATTAGGAAAGGACATGAATTCTGGAGCCACACACAAGTTGGCATCTTTGAAAAGGAGAGTTTGGGGGAAGAAGAATTACTGCTGACAGCCCCAGAGTTTTTTCCAAACATACTTTTAATTGATGAGCCCATTATATCCTTTCTAAAGGCATTTTTAAAACTTCATAAATGAATGCTTACTATGGAGCACAACGCAAACCCTTACAAGTTAAGCTGTTCTCATGAATCACTTGTAATCTTTGGGCATTTTCAAGCTCAGGGGATGTATAACTATATTATTGTATCCTTATGATTTTATGAAGTCAAGACAAGGAAACAAATCATGCTAACTGAATTAATCTCTTCACCAGAGCTCATAATAATCAACAGAAAATTTTAAAATCCCATAAACCAAAAATCCATCACTATTAAATCATCAGGTCTTTTTCTAACTGCTACTTGTTTTGTTTCCTTTCCAAAAGAAAGGGTAACTTGGGAGAAAATGGGAAAGGGAGGGAGAAAAGAATGGGAGGAAGGGGCTGAGGGAGAAAGAAAGAGGAGAAAGGAAGAAGGGAAAAGGGAACAAAAGAAGAGAGGAACAGAAAAAAGGAGGAAAAAAATGAAGGGAGAGTGGGAAGCAAGAAATTAGTTTCTTATTGCTGCAGCAACAAATTACCACAAATTTAGTGGTTTAAAACAATGCAAATGTATTCTATTACAAATCTGGAGGTCAGAGCTTAAATCAAAGTGTTGGCAAGATTGTGCTCCTTCTGGAGGCTTCAGAGGAGAATGTTTCCCTGTCTTTTACAGCTTGTAGCAGCCACCTGCGTTCCTTGGCTCATGGCCCTTTCCTCCATCTTCAGAGTGCATCATTCCAACCTCTGCTTCCTTTGTCCTATCTCCTGCTTCTGTCTTTGACCTTCCTGCATCCCTCTTATGAGAAGCCTGTAACTACACTGGGCCCACTCAGATTACCCAAAATTATCTCCCTATATCAAGATTATTAACTTAATCTCATACATAAAATCTCTATTGCTATGTGAGGTAACATATTCAAAGGTGTCAGGAATTAGGACGTGAACATCCTTGGGGGGCAGGCATTATTTAGCCTGCCACAGTCATTTTTTTAAATAAGTGCATTTTCCAACTAATGTGAAAGATATGTCAACCAGAACCTCTATACCATTTTGATACTGAATGATCTTCAAGTCATGCTATAACAGTGACGTTTTAAAATTGCTCTCTAAAAAGATGCAGAATGTGCCAAGTTACCTTTTAAAACTTTTTTTCAAAACATAGCCACACTTCTAATTTGATTTTCTCCTCCAAAGATATCTTGTCAGATGAGAAAATCAGTTTACCCCTAGTTGCAAATAATAAGATTGAAGGAGAAGAGTTGGCCAACTGGTGGTACCCTGACCCCCAATCAGAAAGCCGCCTGCAGACAACTGTATACTTCTCTTTCTATTGTATGACACTTACCAGCAGTACTTTTCTTATAGTTTTGTAAAGAAAAAAAAAAGAACCAATCAAAGCCTTTTGGATTTTCAAATCATTTGAAAAAGAGATCATATAGTTTACCTTCCCCTACCCACAAGTTCTTCCTGCCAAGGATTTCTGTCACCTGGGTATGGTCACCCTACATGGAAGTTTCCAGGGACAAGGAGTTCACTAGTCTGCAAGTTAATCTAGTCTTGGCATTACTCTAAGAAATCTATTTCCAAAGATAGTTCCAGTGAATCCTGGGGCCTGCACAATGGTTGTCTCTTACACAGAGGGCTGGAGCAGAATAGCAGACAGGTACAGATCAGGGTCAAAGATCTCTTGACAATGCACTGAGCAGGGAGTTTAAACCCTGGCGTTCTTTTCCTTTTTATTTTTCTGCCACTGACTCATTGACTGGTGTTGGTTAAACCAGACTCCTTTTATATGGAGCTGGTCTAAGGCCAAGCTTAGCAAGAAACTTTCATACGATGGTCAAGAGCACAGACCATAGAGCCAGATTGTTGAGCAAATTCCTTAATTTCTCTGAGCCTCAGTTTCTTCTGCTATAAAAGTGGAAGAATAAATCTCACCTGTATCACAGAATCATTAAAAGAGTGAGGGAGATGTTGTATGAAAAGTGCTCAGAACAGTATCTACAATAGTAACTCTTACTCCAGGGACCCAGACTCCCATTCTGTGCTTGACTATCCAGCTCTGCGTCCTCCCACTCCCTATGGCATTATGACTGAGTATACCCTCCCTCAGCAAAATCCCTTTGTTCTAGATGCAAGCTCTCAAACACACACACACACACACACACACACACACACACACACACACACACACACACACACACACCATGAATGCTATGCCTATCAGTGCTCTCAGGATGCTTCTAGTCATTAAGCATTTCACTGTGCTGGCTGCAACAAGGCACACACACAGAGAATAGGAGGCTTTCTTCTTTTAGGTATAAAGAAAACCCATGAGCAAATAATTATAATGCAAGATAAAATGTTATAAGCTTCTAAGACATGTTTGTACAGATAATGTGCTATAGACTTTCAGAGACCAGAGAGGCCAGCACGGCTGGGGGTGGGAAAGAAGCTTTCATAAAAGTCATATTCATCAGTTTTGACCCAAAGATGCAGATGTGATTGGAAGAATATTGTCAATGGAGAGGCTTATACAGAATGGACATTCTGGACGTATTTGATGGGGCCTAGCCTAGTCCTCCACTTTGCAGACCCAGAAAACCGATTAATTCAAAAGCTTGAGAGTGAAGTTGACACTCAGGTTAGACTCACATTAAACACATTCAGGAGCCTAAAATAAAACACCAGAGGGTCCACATATTGTTTCCTATGAGCAGGGACTTGGATTAAAACAATCACATCAGTATGGTCATCATATATTTTTCCTAAAAGCAAATCATAATAAAAAGTTGATGATTGAACATGGAAACAGACCAAGGAGAGTTATCTACCATGATTGATTTCTGACATGAGACTGAGGTATCTGATGCACTCATATTTCCTCTGGTAAATACAAAAAAACAAGATGCCCTCACTTTTTTTGTTTTTTTGTCATAGCCACTAACCCAGCTCTTTCTGCTTGACCTGTCTTTGTTTTCTCCCTGTCAATCATTTTAATCACATCATAGCTATCGTGCTACTCTGAGAACTAGCCCATCTCTTTGAAACTATCTGTATATTTCTACTCAGACTGCTAACTCTCAGAGGGAAACAGAGAGTAGTTCAGTGTGGTCCTGGAAGACTGGGCTATAAAGATTTGATGAGGCCAGACCCCAGGAAAGTAGTTAGACCTCACACAGTGGATAGTAAATGGGAACTCTATACAAGATTGTGATAATGACACTGATGGGCCACTCTGCTGACCCACCTGGTTATCCAACTGCTTTTTTCACAAGGCACTGCCCACGGCCCAAACATTTACCGAAGACAGGTGGGTTAGAGAAATATTTTTTGGGCAAATGTGACTTCCAGTGCTCCTAAATCAGAAAAAATTTTTTGATGCATAAGGCCAATTATATATTGACTATATCTTGGTTTACTAGGTATAAAACTCAGAAGAGCTGTGTCCTTGGGAAAGGAGGTGAGGATGAGGGACTGTAGGTATAGATTGAGAGAGAGAATTATAATAAAAATGGCAGAATATTCCTGTTTCCCCTGTGTTACTGTGTCTAACTCCCCCTCTTTATCCTCCTAAACACAGTTTGGACTTGTCAGCCTCTAGGAGCCTTCTGATCCCTCAGAGTTAATCCTCCTTCCTTTGTCCCAGGGGTCACCAGACATTTTCCAGAAAGGGCTAGATACTATGTATTTTAGGATTTGTGGGCCATATTGTCTCTATCACAACAACAATCAATTCTGCTATAACACTTGTTTCAAAAATGTGAATTTGTTCCAATGTGATTAAGAAACAATATGAGCATAACATGAATTTCACTTTTGTTTATGTGCAATTTCCTCTGTGAGAAACACTAGATGAAAGCAGAAAATCGCATCCATCCAAAACAAAACACATAATGCATACAACGTACACACCTCAAACATCCACCATCCACCACAAGTCACCACAGGTGTTACAAGCCACACCATCCACAACTAGGGCCACAGCTTTCCCACAGATTTCAGATAAGTCTTCTTCTGCCACTTCACAGTAGCTCACAAGCTGGAACCCTTTTGATAAACCAGGTCTTTTTCAAGATGAACTGCCATATTTATTGTAGCCTTTATATGTTTCTTAACCATTTAACATGTGTAAAATTGGGTTGTCACTTTTATCAAGTTCCTATCCATTTTTATGTATCACTGACCAAGTTTCTGAATGTTGTCACCAATGCCATTTTTCCTCTATGCTCTGTAGATTTTATTGCACAGGTTTGCATAGCATGGTGAGTTTTAGGAACATGTATCATGTTAAAGCAGAACTAACTGTCCTAAACTCTGCCATTTTAGGGCAACAGTGGCCATAGACAACACGTAAATGAATGAGCATAGATGTGTTCCAATAGACTTCATTTTCAACAATAGGCAATAGGCCAGAATTAACCCATTATTCCTTACTTATTATAAACTATGCTATCTTTCTACCTTGTACATGATTTAGTTGCTGCATTTAGTGCCTGGATAGTGATTTATTTATTTATTTTTTAAATATTCCTCTCCTCAGCTAGACCATAAGCTCTGTGGACGCCAGGATTCTTTAATTCATCTCTTTTCCCCAGCACCCAGCACCGTGCCTAGCAAGCAGTGTGCTCTCAGAGAGGTTTGCTGAATAATTCATCTCAGAAGAGAGATAATCTCTCCCAGCACATACTCCAATGCCAAAGAGTAAGAGCAGTCCTCCTCATCTCCCATTCCAGCAGGAGGCTTTGACATTCGATTCAGATGTAATATTTATTGAATGAACCCTATCTGCTCGGTATCCTGGGGTTAAGAAAATAATTTTATGTATTTTATGCTATTCCTCAAGAGAATCCAAAAAGATACATATGTTATCTCCATATCGTGGATGAGAGATTAAGTCTCTGAGTGGTTAAATAACTGCCCAAAGCCACAAAAAGCAGAAATCCTGTGGATCCAGGAAGTCATGTTTACTTCTTTTCTTCCCTTGCCACAATAAATGTGTTATGGAGATGACTTGCTAGGTTCACCTAACAAAAAGAAATGCAGAAAGAGGAAACCTTCCTACATAAATAGTTTCTTAAAATCTATTGATGATGTTACAGTAACCTAAACAAGATAGTTTCAGAAACAAAATAGATAAGGTTCTGGAAAAAGTAGGAAGCCAGTATTCAGCTCAAAGTAACTCTAGGAGTCTCGAATTTTACTCAGTTGGTTCTTTGGCTCTTACTCATTGCTTTGGTTTTACAGGATCACATTGGTTTTTATTTGACCATAAGCAGTTCCTATACTTTGTTTACAGAATGACCAAGTATTTCAGTTTTACTTGATTTGCTTTAGCCTACTATATAGCAAGAAAGCATTTGTTCAGCCCTTTCTCCTTTTACATAAGAAATATAAGCAACTATAATCATCTTGCCTAAACTGGCAAAATTACCATCTGGTATCTACAAATATGAGTGAAAGGAATCTCTGGGGGAAAAAAAAATCCACCTGGCCCCCATTATTGCTATGGAGCCTTTTTCCAAGGCCTGCAATCCAGCCAACTTCCAAAGGTCTAAGATGTCAGTAGGCATCCAAGGCAGTTCCTATAGATCACCCCAGCCATGCCTAGCCCTTAGCAGAGCATGTCACCAACAGGGAGGAGGTTTTCTGCTCCTTGGTATGCTTCTGCCCTGGCTGGGTGCCTAGAGTACAATGTGTACACAATCTATTTTATGAGACAGATGGAAATTGCGTTATAGCAAATAAATCATACAGCACTTCTTTTAGTGATGTGTTTCTACAGGGAATCTTCCTGTTGACTGAGTGTGGCCTTACTTTTTTGATTAGGCACACAGATGTTTTGTTGATATTTAACTCCTGTGAGAAGTTTCTTAAAAACTCTCTAGAGCTACCCAACATGCAGGGTTCTGTGAGAAGTTTTGTGAATTGATTATTATAGCCACATTTATTCTGCAGACACGCACACCAACACAGCCACAGATATATGACTATGTCACCAACACCACAAGCACCTGCTAACATCTCAAGTCCCAATCTACCCAAATGTTTTAGGTGAAGGTTGGGGCTTGTGAAAAGCAGGTGATAACTTGGACTCTGTAGTTTTAGAATATCTTTTACCATTCTCCAAGAAGACATCCTATCTAAAAGCCGGAAGATACTTCCCAAAGAGGCAATAGTCTTTGGAATCAGACAGATCACAGTTAGAATACCCGCTTTACAAATTATTGGCTGTGTGTTCATGGACAACACAACTTTGAGGCTCAAATCTAAATCTGTAAGGTTAGAATATTAACACATCCTCATGAAGTTTTTGTAAGGTAATCTCCTATTATCACAGTGCACTGAACACTTTGTGTGTGTGTATGTGCACCTATGTGCGTTGTCTTTTGTTTTTGTTTCTTTGGGGAGCTGAGGGCCTTGGAATTAATAAATACTTCTTCCAAGGTAACATTCTGGATGGCTTTGGACTGATTATACAGAGCCAAGTAAACTGCACTGTTGTGTAATCGATCTATTTATTGAGCAGAGAAGATAACAGACAGTTTAGCTATGCAATTAGTAGTATTTGAAAAACAGAATATCAAACCTAGGAAAACAGACTGACACAGGCTGAGCACCCATGTTGTGCTGGTCACTTAACATAAATAATTTTATTTAATGCTCCCACCAATGAGAAAACTTGAGGTTGGACAGATTAAGTAATTAGGCTCAGACCACTCTGCTCATGAGTGACAGCCCTGTGAATCCAACAGGGCAGGTGGGTCTGGCTATATAAAGACAGGGCTTGCTTTTGCCTGGGTGCCTCTTGCCTTCTCAAAGCCAATTATTTAAATTGTAGGTAGTTATACAAGAAGAGTACACATGCATAGAAACAAACAGCATAGGACTAGAATTCTGAGGCAGCCCTTTATGAAGCAGAGGCAAGGCATAGTAAGTCGAGCGTTAGCACTGGTTAAAAATGTACATGGAGCAGACCCCATGAATAGGCATGACTAAAATTCAGAGAAGCCTTCTCAAAATTAAACAATGCCGATGCGTATACAAAAGAGAATTCCAGAACATTTCTGAGATCAAGGAGCCAAACAGGTGGAGGCTTGGATGTTTGCCAAGTTCATTCTAGACTAGACATAAAAGACACATAGAATAGCCAATTCTTACACTTTAAAACTTTAAATAAAGAGTAGAATTTCACTGGCAGAGGTCAGTTCTTTTGATGAACCAAAAAAGAGTCAACCTTGATTTACAATATTTTGCATCATCAAAAGGTGGCAGATCAAGATAAGGTAATGATAAGGTAATAAATTGACCACACACTGCTGTTGAAGGAGTCGTTTGTGGTGGAAAGGGGGCAGCTTTCTTCCCTGAGGGAGGTTATACCATAGCTAGAAGCTTCTGCTGTGTCCCATAATTCTTAATACAAAGATTAATGTCCCTACGATGACTTTTAAACTCTCATGATTTTCTCTAACATGAAGGGACAGCAAAATAACATCATCATTCTTTTCTATTTTTTGAGCTATATTGCTTCTTTTCTTGATTAGTGGCTAATTGCCTATTATTTCATCTCTGCCTAGGGAGGGAGACTACAGAGGAGAGCTCTCTGACTGCACATTAAAATCACTTGGAGAGCTTTTAAAAAATAACAATTCCTAGCCTTGCAGCAGACCAAATAACGCAGAATCCCTGGAAAGGGTGAGCCCAGGAACCTGTATTTTTTAATAAGCTCTCCAAGGGATTCTAGTATGCAGAAAGGGTGTGATGACGTGCTACTGAAAGGGTCACAAAGATGTAGTAATGGGTTAAGGTTAAGAGCCTATATGCTAATCGCCATGTCTCGCTTCTGGATACCTGTTTGCTTGAAAAGTTATTGTTTGACTATTACTCCTGGAAACCTAACAGTTGCCCATGGGAACCTAACAGTTGCCCATGGGAACCTAACAGTTACCCATGGGAACCTAACATTTTAACAATACACTTTCTGCTTCTGTACCCCCGCTTGCACAACCCACCTTTAGGTTGACAGGTAGAGAATAGAAGAAATATTAAACCTTTGTGATTTAGACAGAATGAAGAATGAGATTTTGGGCTTAAAACCCTTGTATCTTTATGTTTCGGGGCTGCTCCTTTGGAAGGACAGCCGCCG